>VXBI01013040.1:0-17380 GCA_013397375.1 Toxostoma redivivum
AGTAAAGAACTGTTATTCATATCTCCAAATCTTATGCCTGAAAGCGTCTGATTTCAAATTATAGTGATTAAAAAGGAGCGGATTACAGGAAAAGGGGTTCATCCCTCTCCTTGGCAAATACCTGTCTCTTAAACCAAGACAGTAAAGGCCATAAACATAAATAGTATATTATGAAAACTCAGTGAAGCAGAACTTAGGTATTGTGAAGTGGAAAATTTGCTGGTGGAAAATTTGGTTTTGAGTAGCTAAGCTTCTTTCTGGAGCTTCTTGTTTGGTGAAAGAGTGGTGGTTTGGAGTTTGTGTTCATTTTTGTGATAACACCGGCCTCTTGTGTCAAAAGATACAATTACAACCAGTCAGGAGCTTTCTGAGTTGCCAAAAGTGGCTGAGGCTCGAGCTCAAGCCCAGAGAGCCCAACCGACTAAGGAGGCTCTTGCTAGATGGTTTCAGCTCGAACCGGGCGAGTTTCTGGATGATGGGGGGAGTGGACCTTTGTAAGGCAAGAGGACGGAACAGAGAATCGGGTGTTCTTAGGAGGAATATACTCAGACTCAGCAGGTCATTATTTGGCTTTTGAGTGGGAACAACCCCCAGTTGAGAGAGAACAGAGAAATCCCAGTAGACAGGACAAAGGGGGGTAAATTCCCTGTTTTATGTGTGGACTGACAGTCTTTCATTGGGGACTGGGGTGGCATTCAGTCTGGGTTCTCCTCTGGTGTAAACAGCATAGAAAGAAGTGGTATTGCATATCTAATAGGTGAAAGCCTATATGCCCCAGGTGTACCCCGGAGGGCTCACAACATTATAATTGGAATTTAGTTCATGCTGAATGTGAAATAGTGAACTTGATCTGTGGAAAGAGTTGTTTGGTCCCCAAGGCTTGCCCAACCCATTTCCAATTTACTTCTAGTTGATGTTCCCACAGAAGAAGAAATCAGTGAAGACATCATAGCCCAAGTGTACCCTGGAGTATGGGCCACTGAGAAACCAGGAAGAGCTAAAAGTACATCATTGGTAAAGCTTAAAAAGGGACAATGACCAGTAAGGATAGAACAATATCCCATAAAGAAAGAAGATAGGGAAGGAATACAGCCTGTAATAGAAAAGTTTTTGCAATGGGGCTTGTTAAGAGAACGTGAATCTGATTTCAACACTCCCATATTACTGGTCAAGAAACTGATGGGATGTATAGAGTGGTCCAGGATTTGGAGCTGACAATAAAATAGTAGAGGATTTATAGCCTGTAGCAGCAAATCCATATACTTTGCTAACAATATTAACACCAGAACTAACTTGGTTTACTGTTTTAGATTTAAAGGACGCATTCTTTTGCATCTCCCTCTCCATGAAGCCAGCCAAAAGATATTTGCCTTTGAATGGGAAAATCCTAAAAGTGGACCCAACTTACCTGGACTGTGTTGTCTCAGGGATTCAAAAATTCCCCCACCATATTTGGCAATCAGCTTGCCAAGGATCTTGAGTCTTAGGAAACCCCACCTGGGAAGATTGTTACAATACATAGATGACGTCCTGATCACCATTGCAAGAGAAGACACTTGCATGGCCTGGGGGTGAGTCTCTTAAAACTTTCTAGGACTCCAAGGCTACCAAGAAAAGAAAAAAGCTCAGGTAATGCAGCGAGAAGTCGTCTGCTTGGGCTATGGGATTAATACTAGGCAAAAGACCTTGGGACAAGCCCAGGAGGAGGCTATATGCCAGACACCAAAGCCACAGACTGTACAAGAGCTGAGAACTTTTCTTGGGTGACCAGGTGGTGTCACCTCTAGATCTGCAGTTATGGACTACTTGTTAAACCTCTGTATACACTAATCAACAGAAGCATAATCAATGGGATAAACAAGGCCTTTGAACAATTGAAAAAAGCCCTGATGTCAGCTCCAGCCCTGGGACTCCCTGATGTAAGTCTTTCTTTTTGTTTTCTAATGAGAAACAGGGAATTGCCCTAGGAATATTGGCACAAGATTTCAGTCCATACCGTCAGGCAGTTGCCTACATTTCTAAACAATTGCACATGAATGGAAAAGGATGGCCAGGATGCTTGCATGTGGCAGCAGCCCTGGTGCTAAACATCGAAGAAACACAAAAATTCACCTTGGGACAGAAAATGACTGTGCTAGTGTCCCATACAGTGTCTGCTGTATTAGAGGTGAAGGGAAGGTCCTGGCTTTCTCCACAGAGATTCCGACCAAGCCATAATGGTAGAAGAGGATGATGAGGAGACTGTGGTCACTGACATCATCAATCCAGCCACCAGGAGGTGTGGCACGGCAGAAGGCTAATTATAATATGAATCACAAGGAAGCAGAGAAGGGGCAGGGATGGGTGGGCAGGGAGGTGAGGGTTTGTGGGATCTACGTATATTTTAACCTGAAACCTATCTTGACCAGGTATGCATGTAAAGTGGAAATAACCCCCATGCATCCCAGCTGGAAATAAACCACACCACTTTACTATTTTAAATTGTATCATTCTGCAAAACACTGCTATGTCAGAGAGGTGTTATAGTGGGAGAGAAAGAACAGGGGTGTTGGGAAATCACAGAAATAGCAATATTTGATTGAAAATCAGCCAAGGACTGGGTCACCCTAGTGAGCACAGTAGCTGACACACTGTAGCAGCCAAACATTCAGGCAGGAGAACCCCCACCAATGCATTGGGCTAACTGATTAAAGCCTATTGAAAACTCTATTGAGGACTCTGGGAGATGTGCAATAAGCTGACAAGGAATAGCAAAAACACTTTAGAAAACATAAAAATAAGCTAAAAATTGTATAAGAAAAAAATAGATGTGTACACTCATGCATAATAGATAAAAGGATAAAAGCAATGGTAAAAGCTACACAGGGTTCCTAGGAAAGCCAACCAAAATGTAGTCTAAGTTCTAGAGCATCTAGTAATGCCTCTCAAACAGTTGTGCTCTCCTGTTTCTGCTTAGCAAAGTTTTTGAAGAAATCCACCTTGTTCAGTAAATACATGTCCACGTGCTGTATTCTGAGACATCCAGTCATCAAGGGCATATGAGCTTCTCCATACTCAGAGAAAACACCTCTCCACTTCCAAAGTGAGTATTCCTTGGAGCTGGACCAGCAAGGCTCCCACAACACACCTGGCATGAAGGAGTAAAATATCCCCAGGCTTTCCCATCCTAAAATTCTCCATGGTTTGCTACTTCAGAAAGTTCTTTCCTTCACTAGGCCAGGACATGAATGCTGTGTGCAATCTGTGGAGAGTAAAGTCTGACCTGGTTTGGTCCAGCAGTGTTGATGAAGCATTCCCAGTGGGATGTAACCAGCATTGAGTGTTTCTCTCCCTCCTGTCCCTTGGCTCAACAAGTTTGCCTGAACTTTGTTTGAAGCTCTCACCTGTTTAGTCTGCCCCATGAAATTATTACACATTGTGTGTAACACCTCCTGCAATTTCACTCAGGGACAAGTGAGTTTTACAAGAGAAGGACTCAAAGGGAAGGCTGCTTTCCCAGGGCTGCATCCTGTAGTTAAGCTGCTCAGTGGATGTTCTACAGATTGAGGCTGTAGGAAAGTCACTCTGTTCTCAGCCTGGCTTCTACAAAATGTGTCAGAAAGGATTATTTTTGAGACTTCTAGACATAGATCTGTCTTGGTTTAGAGACAAGTTTAGGAGAAAATGCTCTGGAATGACTGTTTTATCTAAAGGAAAGAGTTTCAGCAATCCCTTCCCAGAAATAAGAAATGAGTATTAGTGGATGAAAGTGAAAAAACCCCATTCATTTATTGACAAAGTGCCCACGCAGCATGGGGAAAAAAAAAGCTCGATAGTGAATTGTCAGAACTTTACTCCACACATATACAAACCCACACCACAAAAGAAGAAAATATAAACCAGGGAAGAGAAAAATAATGGCTGGCCACTTGGCAGGGAAGAACAAAATGGCACTGGCTTTTGTCTTGGGGAAGGAAAAAAAGTTCATATAGCAGGTCAGGGAAAAAACAGATGGGAACCTGGTGAATCTCTGTTGTTGGTCTCCTCACCACAGAAGATGAAGCTGCTGGATTTAGGGTCCTTTTTTGGCTGGGTCAGCTTTTCCAAGGTCAGGCTGGGTGGCATGGCTTCTCAGGTCTCCGCCAGTCCGTGGCCAATGCTTCTCCCATCGACTCTCTGATCTCAAACCAAAACCAAATCAAACAGTTCAAAGAGAAAATCAAAGGCTGCCAGAGGATTGCTGTTGCAGCCTCCAAGGCCAGGGAAAAGGAAAAAAAACCAAATCTTCTTGTCTGAGCTAACAAAAAACCAAGCTAGCTAAACAACAATGTAATGCCTGTCCCCACCCCACCCAGCATGCCCGGGAGGGAGGCTTTCAAAAAAACAGTGCCAGAGCCCCAAGGCTCAACCTCTGCCCCTAGACCCACCTTAAAGCTACAGCAATCATTTCTGGGCATGGACCAGATGATTAGTGATTACAGCATCATCATAAAATCACCCCAAGACAAGATCAAAGTAGACAACCCCCCCAAAAAGCAATATAAAGGTATGTAAATATGTGTATCCATACCAAGCACCTCAATCTCATTTCCTTAAAAACCTGGTGAAAAATACAGCTGTCAGCTTCTAAATACTAAATATTCTACACTCTGAAACACCTGGAAGAATTACAAACCCAAATAATAACCAAACTCAAGGCATGTGCATTCCCAAATACTGCTCTGCTCCTTTGGTATATCTTTAATAAACATGTGGTTCAGATAAAATTAATGAAGCATTTCCACGGGTTTTCCTTACATTGTCACAGAAAACCTCTCTGTTCCCCTTCACTACGAGTTGAGAAAGCAAGTTCCACCTGCAGTAGAAATTATCTTCAGACTCAAAGGTGGGATCTCTGAAGCTGCTGCACTATTCTAGCATAACTAAGTATCATGCATATATTTTTTAGAGAAAAATCTTTTGACAGAAAGCTTTCTGCAGTGTTTTGCAGAACAAATATATTGATTTACTAATTATTTTTAGAAATTATTTGCATTATTCAAACTAGTTATTATATTGCATAAGTTGAAATCAAAAGAGTCAGAGCTCCTTTTATGCACATATAGTACTGACAGCATATGGGTTTACACACAGCACCAAATTAAGTTACAGCTGGAAAATATTCCAGCCTGCCCACAAGAAGACAAGTGCTGCACTGGACTGGCTTTTGTCCACCACCTCCTGCCTTTCCTTCTTGCTCTTATTTGGGCCCTAGCAATGGACCTGCACATTCAGAAACACCTTCAGGCACTTATTTTCCTGGGATTCCAAAACTGGTCCCAAGCACACAAGATGGATGACAGGCTGGACCTCACTAATAATGAGTGATGCTAAGTCTTTCATTCAGGACCCTCTGACAGTGACCACTTGCCTTTCCTTGCATTCATATGCAAATAGCCTGGAAGGGCAGGAATTAATGTCTTGCCCAACGGTTACCTCCTACCTGCTATGATACTCTTGTCCTATCACACTTTGAAGTATGTTTCTAAGAAGGAGACATCATCCAGGACCTCTATATGAGCTTGCTGAGATACCCTTCCAGCTGTCAGACCAGGGAGGGGTCAGAAGGACGGGCATCTCCCCACCAATGGGACTCCCTAGTGGGCAGAAGCTTGTCATCAGCCCCCGACCAGTTTGCAGATTAGCAAATTAGCATTTGGTCTTTTGATGCAGAAAGGTCATTGCTCACTGCTAGAATGATGAAGAGAGTCCTCCACGGAAGGTATTATCTTGTCATGGATGAATTCATCAGGAAAGTTATTCATCTCTCCAGCCCTGGGAGTCCTTTGGAGAAAACCCTTGCTCAGCATTGTCCTCCAACCCTGCTACTGCGGGCTTTTTACACCTGAGGTGCCATGAACACTGAGGTGTCATTTCTGCTGTCTGCTGAAACAGATTGTAAACTCTTTTATCTCAGCCAGAGGAATCCTCCTTCTTCTTGGGCTGTTCTGATTTTCCAATCTGTCAAAATTATGAGGAATAAATAGTATTGCTTATTCCTAACAGCATGCATACACAGTTCTCCTAGTCCATGCACACAGTCTGCTTTCCTGAGTTCATTCTCAAGCCAAATTTCAGTCTGTATTCATACCGACTTTGCACAAATCACTTTTGTACATTTTTTAATTCATACTTGTACTCCAGTGGAGGAGCTTGCCATGGATAATTTCTCAAGGGGATGAGTGGCCCTTTGCCAGGCCTAGTGAAGCCAGGGCTTCAGCTTCCCAGTGGCCCAAATGGAGCCATCTGATGGATGAAAAATAAAGGATATCCTGGTATTACAAATTTAATGAAGTACTATGCAAATTCACATTAAACAAGTAGAATTATCTCCTTTCCAACAGCTCTCAGCATGCAATTTCAAGTAAATAAGAATCAAGCCATCAGCTTGAAATTCTCATTGGTAGCTGCATATTTTTAATGAGCTGCCACCAGCCCTGGGGTTTGGTATTTCCTGCTTTGATGGTTTTTTTGTCTTTTTCTTTTTAATGAAATGCCATGGACATCAAGCTAATCCACCTGCCAGGCTGTTGCTGGAGGATGTGGGTAGGAGTGAGGAATTTGGAGCAGCTCAGGAGGGTCACTTGGAGCCTGCACTGCCAGCATCATCCTTGGGAGTAGCTCAGGGAGAGCAGCAGCAGCAATTGCAGAAGACAAGGCGGGACCTTTGGCTTTGGCAGCAGCAGCAGCAGCAACCACTGCTATGCCAGGCTGTGTGCCAGTGCTCTGCTCGCCACAGCTGGGGAAATTAGCTGGAACTAAATGGCAGCAGGTCTCTTTCCCTCTCCTCTTTGTCATCTTTGTCATCCAGCCCTTGACATTCACAATTATAATGGCGATAATAAAATCCAGAATGTGACCATTCCACCTGTGCTTGGCAGAGAGTCCGTTCACAGCTCATCCAGCAGCTGGATGTTGTGATCCAGGAATGCTGCCTGGCTTTCCAGGTCCATCCCTTCCTGGAGAGCCCATCACAAACATTGGGATGCTGCTCCAGGAGAGGCTGGTATAGGACATATTTGCAGATATGTTTCTAATGCAGATAGCACTTGTACAGGGATTCTCCAAATTCCTGGCCAGAGGTATAGGGAGATGGCTAGCTGTGTTGAAAGGTGTCCTCACTTACTTACACAGACTGTCCTTTGAGCTACAAGGGAGGGTGAAAAGGTTTTACAGACATACTTCTATGAACTAATTTTCTTTTTGCTGTGCTTTCCACTTCTGTTCAGTTTCAAAGCATTTTAAACATACTTCTTGTGGAAATCAGCAAATAAGTTATATAACAGGGAAACAAATGCACTGCTCACATTTAGATATATCTTCTGTAGGAGACAACTTACTCCTTTGACACATACCTTGAACTTTGACACACAGCTGTCACCTTGAACTCTAACTGTGAAAACATAGCCACTACATTTTTATTTCAAAACATCCATGGGAGATGGCTTTGCACAACAGAAGTTTCCCCTACACAGAAACTTTTCTCATTACAAAGAGTACTCTGAGTTTCACAGAGTATGCTCCAGCATTTTAAATGTGTTGCTGGCTTCTTAAAAGTGAGGTTGTTTTTGTCCCCTCTCCTGCTTCACTTTCACTTAAGGAACCTGATAAGGAAAAGTATGCTACAGAGAAGTGGAAATGAAAAATAAGTGGTTGTATTTGACATTTAATTTCTCCACAGTTGGAAAGATAAATGAGATTGTCTATTGTTCAACTCATTAATTTTCCCATCCAAGAACATCCAATCATCCAAGAACATAGAGGTATGTTGTTTCATTATTAAATATAATAGGGAGATGTTCTGATAATTTTTTCTTATCAAGTTCTTACTATTTACAATTCATGGACAGTGGCAGTCTCTGAGCTCTCTTTTTTGCTGTTTTCTGGTGCATCTTTCGATTAACATTGCAATCTGCAATGTCCAAAAGAAAACGTGACAAGGCCTGATAAGCAAGCAAGCAGCAGAAAGATCTAATAATGTTTAATGAATTACTGCAGTGCCATGTTTAGAGATGTTCTCTTGGCAGCACCCTGAGATTTACATAACATATTAACATGTCACTACCTGGGATCAAGAATAGCTGTATTTTTTGAGGCTATGTCAGGGACAAGCTCTTGGTATGCCAACAGTTTATCCATGAGGCCAAGGAAATGCCTTGTGTACATGCAGCACTGCCATTTACTCCTGACTTTTTAAAACAAAGGCAATGCATTCCCCCTTACTCCTCATTCAAGCACCCTTTTATCACTTTTATTGGTGTTAAAGACAGAGAAAGTTTGAGGCAGCAGTCTCTTCCAGAGAGAGAGACATGAGACTGAGTACCTATACATTGCCATCTTGCATCCCTCAACACATCATAGTGCTGGAGGACCACAGAATTTAACACTGAGAACCATTTCTTCATTCTCTATCTGGAGAAGCAAAACAGATAATGCTCATGGAGACATCCCCAGCAAGAGATAAAGGCTGTGAAGGGCACTTGTCGGGTTTAACATGCCTGGAACTCACAGGAACTCAGCTATGTTTGCTGTCAGGGTATCCAGATTCAGGCAGGAAAATGTTCTTCAGTCTTCATCGACCTTGGAAGACATCAGGCTGCAGAGCAAGGCAATGAGTGACATGAACAGAAGCTTTCCTGGAGGCCAAAGAAGGTTTGGTTGATGGCACATGAGAAAAGAATAATAATTAACCTTTTTTTCTGTATTTCCAATGTTATGTTTTTTCCATCTCAGGGCAGAAATTTCCTTTCCCTTTGCCAGAGATGTTCAGGGTAGGAGTTAGTGAGTTATTTACACTGTGGGTTTAGGGTACCCCATAATGTTTGAGGCTGGACACTGGAAGTTCATGTGCACAAAAAGTATCTCTGCATGTATTTTACACCCAGTTTGTTCCCTGGTATTTTTTCCCTCTTTTCATTTTCATTACCTTTTTTTTTTCCAATGGAAATTAAGGCAGGTGACATAGCCAAGCTTGGAATAAAATAAGAAACTTGGGAAAATACAAATTCATGCAAAGCCAAAGATAAACTAAAAATCCTTGAGAAATGTTTTACTGACTTCAGTGCAATTTGATCAATATCTACAGGGAAAAGCAGACAAATAACATTCTGGGAATAAAGTTCCCTGAGAAAACTTAGAGGATTTAGTTTGGATAAGGCAAATTTGGAGAGAAATAAAGAGGTAATTCTGAGTTAGTATAGAGCACATTTATGTTCTAATACACTACTATGTGAAATCTTGTATTTAATGCTAACCTTAGGATCAGCAGAAAAACAGACTGGAGTATGGGTTGACTGTCTTGATAAGATAAGGCTTTATCTGTAATCCCTAGGAAAAAGGATGGTGGAAGACTGAGCTGCTAAATATGGTAATAGACATAAGAAAACTGTTTTAGGAGGTACTTGAAAGGCAGCCGACACGTCTTCAAAAGATCTACAGATTCCTCTTGACTGAAATGGAAGATTTAGGCAGTCTGGAAAGCCATTTTCCTGACACTTGCTCGTGAAAATAAGCATAACTATCTTTCTATTCAGGGTAGTAAGCCAAGTCTACCATCCAGCATGCCAGCCCACAAGCTGTGAATTTCAAGGGGCAAAAGACACGTTGAGAAAAGAGACAGCAAAAAGAGAGTGTGATAAGAGATTGCTACTGAGGCTGCGGGGAGCAGGTGGGCACCTGATGGAGATAGGAGCCCATGAGAAGTATGGGATAAAAGACAATAATGAATAAAGACTTATGAATACAGGCTCTGTCTCTGCATGGGGTGGACAAGGGAGGATTCTACCCTTGAGGGAAACTTGCAAAAAGCTCACTGCTTATATCCACCCTTGCTGTTCCTGCCTATTCCATGGAGCTCTGTTGAACTGACTCCACTTTTGTTGTCCAAAAGACAAAATGAGTTTCACCATTGGCTTCAAAGGCCAGCTTTGCCTGGAGTCTCAGGATTTTGCCTCTTTGAAAGGCAGCTGAGTCAGTAGAGTTTGTGTCCTGTCCAAAATTGCTATCAGTGTGCTCCACCTGCTTTACCAGTGTGCATGGGTACCAAGCCAATGAAACACCTTCCCATACATGGCCCTTGGAAACTGGGTTTAGGTCACAGATGACTCCTCATTCAGTGATGCAAACCATGCTGTTCATGAGCTGAAAAAAGGATGTTCAGGCAAGGCCATTGAAGAGCCCATCCAGAAAAAAAAAAACAAAAAAACAAAAAAAAAACAACAAAAAAACATATTTGGGGACTGATGTATATTTTACATAGCATTTGGGAGGAAACTTAGCAAAAAACTAAACAACATCAGAAATATTTTTTTCTTTCAAGTTTACTGGTGTTTCTAGTCCTGGCTCCTATCAGAAGTAACCCTCACTAATAAGACAATATCCATTTATTACTTAGTAATCTTCAAATCTGCAACATGGGACATGGTTTAGTGGTAGATTTGGAAGTGCTGTGTTAGCAGTTGGACTCAATGATCTTAAAGGGCTTCTCCAACTTAAACTATTCTATGAATCTTTGATTTCTCTTTTAATAGCATCTGCAAAAGGCATGAGACAATAGTCTCTCAAATTTATGTTCAAATCAAGCCAAGAGAAGCATTTTATTAAAAATACATCTTGTCAAGCTCACCTCATTGCACTTCCTCAATGACATAAAATTAGATTAGGATCACACAAACCAGAAAAAGAAAAACAGGTTTTATACGTCAGTGATGCCTAGAGAATCACCAGTAACTCCATACTGAAGATGTATTTAACATGAATAAAAAGAATGCATGTCCCAAACAAATGCTCATCCTATTCTTCCTTTAGAGGCCACTGCTCCTCCTTAAAAATAAAATCATGGCATGGAGATTAAATCATACCATACTGGAAAAGAAAGAAGAGTGAAGAAGACCTGAAGCAGCTTTTAATTTCAAGTGTCCACTTTCCTGCTTAGCAATGTTTCACTAACAGATCAAACATTGCTGGTCAGAGGCAGCACAGTGCAATCCTGCACAGATTCCTGCCTGAAGCAAGAGGGAGAATAATCTGGTTTCAAAGCAGAGCTGAAACTGTTTTATTGGAGAGGCACCAACTGCCTTTCAACTGCTGAATTACTGATCCAGAAAAAAACAAAAACAACACCTGCAAAGAAAGTGGCAAATTCACAACTGCTATGTGATGATTACATTGAATAGTCCCTCTTCTTCACTATAGTTCAAAATATTCTAAAGATACAAATGTAGTTTTGCTCAATATTTCAAGTGATATAGTTTCCCATATTTGCTATTAAGTATAACAACTATAACAATTACCTAAATATCACTTTCTTATTGGCAAAAGATGTATGTATAAACACATGAAACACTACTACAGTGCTGCACTGATAGTTGACTGCATAAAAAACCTAATCGCTTTTATGTGGGCTGTGAGAAACATCACTGCTGCTATATAATATGATCATGGCATATTTACAAAATTCACATGGGATGCTGTTGAACACATACATTCAGATGATGAGTGTTCCAGAGAGAATTTAGTTTCCCCTCCTTGTCTTGGAATAAATACAGTAATATTATTGTTGGCAATAGCAATTAATATTGCTAATAAAATGTCTGGAGTATCCACTCAGCCAAGCCAGAAAGCCCATGGTGGCAGAAGTGCTGCAGCACAGCTCTTTCTGTACTGGGCATCTATAGCCTGAATAGAGAAGTTAGGTAACAGAACACAGAAGGAAGGTAGGGAAAGAAGAAGCACAGAGTCACACAAGAAGTCAATGAGAACAGAGGTTTTATGAACCATGTGCTTACAGCCCAACACCTGGATCACACAGACTTCAGGGAAAGAGCACAGCCAGAACTAAGAGTCATTTTGGAAAACCAGAGAATAGGTCCCAGCATCCCTCATCTAATCCTTCTGCTGCTTCAAAAGAAGCAAAAAACTAACAATGTAATGTTACGCTTGCATTTTATCTCATGTACCTGCCTGATACAGCATGTCACAGAGAAACAAGCTCTGATTCTAAACAAAACCCAGGCTGCTCATGTATGAAATCAAGTCTAGTAAACCCTAGTAAATCAACAGAGCCCTGAAATTTAAGCTGGTGCAATTTTAAGGTACATTTCCCGTTCAAAGGCTAAAATGAAACACCTCATAAGTGTTTAGTCAGAAGACATGTTGCTATTCCCCTATGGAAAAGCAGCATTAATCAGTATGTTTCTACATGCTGGAAACAAAGAAGCAGAAGCCCTGGGCAGCGTATATCTTGCAGGCTAAGTACAGATGGCAGTTTTCAGCCAGTATATTTAGAATATATCCCTAAACTGCCCGTCAACCAACAGAATCCCAAAAGACATTCCTTCAGCTAAGGATGGTTTGCTTGGTAACTCCATCACAGATATTTTCCAGGTGCCCACCCACCACCAAGCCACCATAAAGCCAGCATTCATCCACCAAAGAAATTGCAGGTGGCACTCACCTTGGAGAGAAGCAGTTGTATCCATGACGTCTCCTTTTTTGTCCTTTTGCATAAGAGCCCCTCCAAGGAACAAGATCTACCTCTTTACTCTCCCCATTTTCACATCCCATCAGCTGCAAAGGTGTATTGAGTGTGACCAAGGTAAAGTTCACAGCCCACCCAGTGCTGTGCTTTGTGTTGTAGCCGGAAGGGTGTTGATAACAAACCAGTGTTTTGGCTACTGCTGGGCAGAGCTATCCCTCTGACATTCCTTCATCCATCAAAGGGCATGGGAGTGGGCAAGATCCTGGGAGGGGACGCATCCAGCCCAGCTGACCCAAATCAGGGATATTCCATACCATATTCCATACCATATATCAGTTCAGATATATAAGCTAAGGGGGAGAGGAATAAAGGGGGGCATTTGTGAATTTCCAGTGTTTGCTTTCTGGAGAAATCATTATACATGTTGAAGCCCTGCTTCCCAGGAAGTGTCCAAACATTGCTGCTGCTGGGAAGTAGAGACTGACTATTTTTTCTCTTAGCCCATGCACACACAGATCTCTGCTTATTTCTTTCTTTTACTGTAATAAAACTGCCTTACCTCACCCTGCTGGTTGTTCTCCATCTTATTCTCTCCCATGTCCCAGTGGGAAAGGGAATGATAGAGCAGCTGAGTGGGCACAGGGCATCCAGCCAGGGTCAATCCACCACAAAAGGTCAAGCAAGCAACATGTTTACCACAGCTCTTCTTTCAGAAGTTGGGTAATACCTCCCACAAGATTGTTTTTGCTCCTCTCAAGAGACGTTTACCAGAAGTTAGTCCACCTTTTTTCCTTTGGAGATGATTACTATCAGCCCTGGAAGAGCTTCTCAAGATTGCTAAAACGAAGTACCATCTCACACTATCTAATTTCCAAAACAGCCTCTTGTGCATGCAAGCCCAGAGCAGCACTCATGAGTTCTGCTATGAGCATTATTACAAATTTAAATATTTCTCAAGAAGTGCTATTTAAATAACTAAGAACAAGATATAGGTTTGCTTTCAAGATGATTGCAATTGAAGGCACATAAATGACAGCCCAGGTGTCAGAAAAACAGAGCATTTGCTAGGGTGGCAGGCACTGGTAATGGCGAGGAGACATGCAGCAGCTGCCAGTGTATATATTCTTATCCCCACTGTCATTTCAACTGAGCTGTACTTTCCACTAAGCATTTAGAAAGTGCATATTGGGTCATTTTAGAAGAGCCATATGCACAAAGATTGCTTTTCTTCAAGATCAAAGAACAGAAGGGGTAAAAGCAAATCTGCACTTTCATTATACTCAGCCTCCTGACTTGCAAGAAGTCTCCTGAATGTGAGTCCAGCAGAACTCCAGCGTAATAAGATATTTCATGGGGCTTTTCCATGTCTTGGAAATTTCAGCTAAACTACAAGTGATAAGTCAAAGCGAAAAATAGATGTCGCTTTAAAAAAAAAAAAATTAAAAATCTTGATTTCTCTGAGGCCTTTGCTATATTTCACTATATTCCTAATACACACATTTGAACAAATTATTCTGAAAGAGTTTTAAAAATCAAGAAGAAGAATCATAAGACTTTTCAAGGTTTCATTACCCTTACTAGAGACTAATCCCTTGAAAGTAAGCAGGACAACACAAAGTACCCTGTAAGGGACAAACCATTAAAAATTCTATCATTTCATGAATGCATAAATATCAAGCTTTTGTCTTTCCCACTGAGCAAACACTAAAAGATTCTGCACACAAGAAAAAGCCCTCAAATTCACATAAGATCCTGACCACTGCATCCACACTCTTGGGACTTTCCAAAGGTGTGTCTTAATTCTGTCCAAAGGCAAGATTATCTAGAAAAATCTCATCTTAATTTCTTTGCCCCTTGCAGTGAAAATGTGAGCATCCCTTAGCTTAATAATTAATGACAACACTCGATGGACCCTGATCCTTGCAGATGCAAGTCATCTCAGTTGTACTCTTCTTACCTAGGAAACAAAGAGCACCAATATTTTATGCATGAGCACAATATACCATAAAGCCATATTCTACAGGGTAGAGTGGGGCTTTCAGAGCTGTAAGATGATGATGCTGTTGGCTTGAGCTCTTCTTGTATTCTACATTTCTAAAAAAACATTAGCCAAACAATACTCAGAAAAAAAATGACAGGTTGTGCTGGCATTCATGTTTGCAAATGACAGAGATCTCATGTCTGCAAAGCATGGGATTGATGCAACTGCCCTATATCCCTACCTTCAAACTGGCATCCCTATACTTTCATTATTGCTTCCTGGCAACAAAGCATGGAGGATCTTTTAGGAATGCTAACAATCTGTATTCATCCTGTAGACAGACCTTTGTGAAGAGCCCTGCTGAAATGAATGAGTAGATCAGTGCTCCTAAAACAGCAGACTTAAACACAAAATCTTTTTTTCCCCTGCATGAGAAAAGTATAATTCATGTGATTATTTTACCTAAAAATCACTTGTGGCTTTTTTTTTTTTAGGTAGGTTTTTTTGAAGTCATACTATACTATTTCACCCCAAAATGAGCCAATCCCATTTCTGTTCATATTCCATAGAACAAACCTGATTTATCAATTTTGTTTTATCAGTTGGGCAGATGGTTGGGATGGTTTTTCCCAGTCTGGAGGATCAATGTCACAAATCTAATACTAGGCATATATATCTTAATTCTTGTTTTTTAAAAGAATATAATCAATGTTTCCATTTTCAAGATGAGAGATTGTTTCATTAATACCAAAAGACCCACATCCTGAGGATGTTACACTTTCTCCTGTTGGAAAGATGGCTTTTGAACTCTCTTACCACTAAGCTGAGGCAGAACTGTTATAGTTTAGCAGCTAGGAAGTTACTAATGGCAGAAAAGCAGGAAAAGGAGATGCTTTTGGTGTCTTATACTGTGGTGAATGCAGAAGGAGAGAGAATTGCTCCCTCCAAGAGCATGTCCTCCTTGTGATAAACACATATTATAGTTTTGGCTTGCACCAATATTAAAGTGGATGCTATGTGTTGTGCATTATGATATAATATAAACTTTTGCAGGAGTAGCTGTGGTTGTGAAATAATAACTAATGCTTTTATTTTTGTAAATTACATTATTTGGCAATAATGAAAATAACTCAGATATATTTGTGAAATAGCTGATGTTGATTTAGAGTACTTGTGGTACTTGAGATAGCTAAAACTGCCTGCATGGTCAGATAAAATTTCGGGAATGTGCTGTGGATCCCTGCTACTGACACTATCAACGACTGTCACCTGCTGAAACCACTGAGCAGGGGCCTCTTGTGAGGAGGTGACACACGACCCTTAAAACCACATCCACGATTACTGCACATGCTCTAAAAAGGTGGGTCAGAGACCAAACCATGGTAAAGAGGTCCTGGAACATGTAAACAAGTTAAAGAAATGCTTGAATATGTATTACCTGTGTGAATATGTGTTTGACAGATGCAATTGCAAGGGTATATAAGAAGACCTGCTATGGTTAGCTGGTGTGCCTCTGGCTACAGCTACACACCCAGCACTGTTACTTTTGCTTTATTGATTTTGTCCCCTATTGTCCTTTATTATATTTTTAAAAATTCAGATAAGGAGTGAGGGTCATTTTCTCATATCCTTGATGTTAAAGTAGGCAAGAAGGAGAAAGGCAATGAAGAAAGAGTGACACTCACAAGTGTTTTCAAATAAAAAATATTTGCTCTTCTTTTCCCCTTCTCCTGTTTGAGAGGCTCTGAACTGAATGGCAATCTGGCAAGGGGTCCCCCCACAGTAATTCAGTGCTACTCCAGTGTGGGAGCTAAGAGAGTACTGTGGATTTAATCAGCATATGCAGTTTGATAACCAAGATGCCTTGGCAAGAGCAAATGGAGCTTTGAAGATTCCATAAGATTGGATAAAGACTGGCTGACAGGAAAGAAGATTTAACTGAGTAGAAATGCAAAGTTTGTCTGTGTGATGTTTAACCCAATGAATGTAGTAAAAAATTACTAGCCTTCCTGAAAATGTTATATGAACATTTGTAGCTCACAGTAAAATTCAGATTCTGATCATGAATCAGTAGTCTATGTCTCTCTCTCAATCATTGATACCCCAGAGGACTACATACCTTACTGGTGTGCTGGTGTTATGGTCTGGTTTAAACCCAGAAGAGCAAAGAAAGCTGAGTCTGTGAGTACAAAATGGAAAGAACTTCACGGGTTCAAAATACTCCTAAATGAGATTAAAACCAAACAAGATTAAATGTTGATGCCAAAAAATTGTTATATTTTTATTTAATAGTGAAAGACGCTGAAAGAAAAAAGAAAGCAAGAAAACACAAAAGCAAGAAAGCAAGAAACAAAGCAAGCAAGCAAGCAAGCAAGCAAGCAAGCAAGAAAGCAAGAAAGCAAGCAAGCAAGCAAGAAAGAAGAAATAGAGAAAGAAGTGTGTGGTGGGGGGGACAGGGAAAGAGTGGCAGGGTTAGGTGGAAGCACATCATCCTTCCAGGGGTTCCAACGACATCTCGTTGCTCCCCTCCATCTGATCTTCTTGTTGGTGAGGGTCCCCACCACCACACCACACCACACCACACCGAAGAGTATAGAATCCAGTGGATTAATACACGTTTTGGGCCACGTGGGAACGCCCACGTGCCTCCCTTTCAGGGGGCCAGTTTGACATTGTCCCATGGAACACTATGGATCTGTTACATCATGCTGCAGTGCTCTGGGGAACCCTTGGGGGGGAATTGATCGGCCATGACACCCCCTCTGCTGTGGAAAAGCCTTTTCCCCGGGGTGAAGGGGCCCCACAGCTGGGCTGGTCTGCACAGTGGAGGATGGGCAGTCACTGCCTCTCACCAGTCTTTCTCACCACATTCCCAAAGCATCTTTCCCCCCCCCCCCCCCCCC
>VXBI01013041.1:1000-20543 GCA_013397375.1 Toxostoma redivivum
CCCCGCCGCCGCTGCCGGCCCGGCCCCGGCCCCGCCGCCCCCCGAGGAGCTGCTCTTCGGCGTCTTCGAGCGCGCCGGGGCCGGCGGCGGCCGGGGGCGGCCGCAGTCCGCGCTCTGCGTCTTCCGCTTCGCCGAGATCGAGGAGACCATCCGGGCCGCCCGCAACTCCTGCTTCGTCAGCCCGGCCGCCGGCATGGTCACCGTGCTGGACAGCGTGGTGCAGGGCACCGGCCCGGCCTGCGAGAAGAGGAATATTCAGGTAGGGCGGGCACCTGCCGCGGCGAGGGGCGCGGGGAGCCGGTGGACAGCGGCCCCGTCTCGTGTCCCGTCCCGAGACCTCTCCCGAGCTGGAGCGCATCCCCCGCTTCCCCCGGGCGGGCAGTTCAGCCCCGCACCCCGCTGCCCTCTCTGCTCTCCCTGGGGACCCTCCCGCCTGCCCGGGGACAGCATCGTTCCCCTAACCTGGGCTCCGGTGCCCCAGTTCTGGTGGCTGCCCTGCGCGGCTGGATGTCTGTGGGCATCGCCTGCCCCGTGTCCCGTCCCACGGCGCACAGCCCTGCCCGGGACGGCACACAGGCTGCCTTGGCTCCCCGCCTTCCTGGCAGAAGTTTGCCATTGTCACAGTTTGTTACTGAGTGGCCGTAAGTGTTAGCGCGACACAGGGTCGCCTGTTTCCCTTTTCACTGGAAATACACGATGCTTGGGAAAAAAAGAGAGAGAAAAGGGCTGCTTTAACGCTGCATTTTTCCCTTCCTCTGGGACGAGTGCACAGCTCGGCTCCATCAAAGATCGTGAAAACATCTGTTTGATTTCAGAGGCGAGATAGAGCATTTGGGCTTGGGCTTCCCTGTGCAATGCCAGTGGCAAAGAGAGAAAGGTTTCCCATGGTAACCGGAGTGTTTAGTGTGGCATCTCCACTCTGTGGTAAAATATGTAGTCTTAATGCACTTGGTTCATAGACCTACTCTAGCAAAGTTGAACAGTTTTTCCCTGGTGGCAAAGTACAAGCTGCCTGACAGCCAGCTAATCTAATAGTTGGAGCTAATTCCACAAAGACTGGGTGTGTTAAACACTGGGAGCCCAGTCCTGACATCTTGGCATGGTCACGGCTCTCAGAGGACTCACTGGGAGTCAGGAATCCGATTTAGAGGATGTGAAGGCACCCCCAGCTCTTGTTGGCTGTGGCTGCTGCTCAGCACCCTTGCGAGCAGCCCCTCAGCCCGGGTCAAACGGCAGCACCAGCCTGGGGCTGCTGGAGGCACCAGGGGGGTGAACAAACAGCCTGGCATAACTGAAAGACAGTGGCAGAAGCACCCATCACCAGGAGTCCAGGACTGCTGTGGAGATACAGCTTTTTCTAACTTTTGTCCAGTAAGGAAAATGATAATGACAAACAGCAGTCTGCTGATGTTGAAAGTATCAAGTGCCTCAAAGGAGACTAGGCACAGATGAGATTTCACTCCCTCTTTGGTCCTGGCCTGTCACACTGTTCCACTGTAGTGTGTGCTCCTGGTGGCATCTTCTTCTCCAAGAACTAGCTGGGTAGGCAGGGAGGGCGGCCAGGAGCCCGTTGTCACTGATGCCAAAAGGCTGAGAAGGAAGCTGTGTTCCCGAAGGGATGAGCAACAGGGGATGTGAGGGTCAAGGGAGGGAGCTGAAATAACTGAGCACTGCCAAGCCATCGGGAGTCAGTGGCAACCCTCCGTGTTGGCAGCCATGGTGAGATCAGGCTGCAAGATTTGTTCATGTGGAGAGAGCAGTAAGAGATGGATGGGGAGACTGGGCTCTAGTACCAGCTGATATTGCTGCTGTGTCACTGGCCTTGAAGCAGTCATTGAACCCGAGGTGCCTCAGTTTCCCACATACTCCCATATTTATTGTTATTCAGAAATCCAACTCGTGTAGTGTCAGATTGCATTTGTAAAGCTGCTTTGAGATCCTTTGATGTCAAGTACAGCAGGATATAAATGAAGCATAACATTAATATTCGTTCATGCCTAATATTTCTACACTTCCCATTTATTTGAAGCATATTCCTCTAAAACTGTTGACTGAGCCTGCTGGGAAGTCATCCTGCTAGTCAGGACAGCCTTTCTTTCTGTCTTTTTTTTTTTTTTTGCCTTTTCCCTAATAATTAGAATTGCCAACAAGTTAACAAGCTGTTTTTATTTTCAAGTCCCAGAGTGGCAGTGTCAAGAGAAGAGTTGTAATAGTGTGTTTCTTTGTGCTGCAAAAACCTAACATCAATTTCCACCTTCAAGACAGTGAAATACTCTAATACGTTTTGTGTCCCAGACCTGGAAATGCAGCAGGAAAATGTATTAAAGCAGCAGCTGGTCTGGCAGAGCAGATCAGTATCTATATGTCTTCCCATTGTGAGCTCCACTTCTCCTGTTAGTAAGTTTCCAGTTTTCCCATTGCCTGTGCATCACTGATAGGGGCTCTGGTGTTAGTAAGTGTGGCTTGTTAGTTCTTCCTGAGGACTTGAAAGAAAAAATCCTTTGGAAGAAAAAAGCCCTGGTATTGGCCTGATTCATTCCAAGCATGCGTTCAGCTGAGGTAGTCAGTTGTTACAAGTCTGGGCCATGGGCTGTTAGGTGTAATGCAGTGTGAAAGGAAAATCATTGACCCCTTGTGTGCTCTCCAGTCTAATTGAGTGCTCCTCTCCAGCAGAGCTTGCTTTGGCTCAGCCAGGAGCTCCAGCACTCACCCACCAGTGAGGGGCTGGGGAGTGGGCACTCAGCACACCAGCCATCCCCGGCAGTCCCCACTGGGAGCGTTTCTGCTCTGAGCTGACTGATGTGGGGCCGGGCTTCTCCCCACTCTGCTGGGCTGAGGGAGGCTGGCAGGGAATCAGGGGTTCTGTCCCTGTGCAGGGGTTCTGTCCCTGTCCCTGTGCAGGGGTTCTCTCCCTGTGCAGGGGTTCTGTCCCTGTCCAGGTGGATGCGGTGGCAGCCACCTGTTTGGCTCCCATTGTGACCGTGTGGGGTTGGCCTGACGGGGCTGTGGCTGAGGCAGGGACCTGCCAGCTGCCCTGCATTCCCCAGGCTGGGCAAGGGGAGCCACCTGCAAACGGCCCCTCTCCTCGAATGAAATGCTTTTTGCAATTAGACACATGCTTAACAGCTTTGTGTGAGACAAGGAGAAAATGTGCAGAGGAGGATGGTCTGGGTCAGGAGTGGGGGCTGTTGGTTCTTCTCAATGAGGGTTGCTGAAAAGTCACGCAGGGAGATGAATTCACAGCAGCAGCTCAGGGGAAGGGGGATGTGTGAGGGAAGGATTTAGGTTGGTTGGCTTCTTGCACCAACAGTGAGTGGGTGAGCTCTAGGTTTGCGTCCCCTCAACCAAAATAGTTTTTTATAATGAATTTTGTGTCAAATGCAGCTAAATTGGAATACTTGTATGGAAACACTGTGGTGTTTTGCCCACTCAAAGCCCGTGTGGAATTTGGACTTGAGCCCCCAGAAGGGAAGAGGAGTAGGAGCTCTCTGGAGCAAACTGCCTGTAGCAGTGTTTGCAGCAGTGTGCTGACAGAGCTTATCAAATTCTTGGGACGCTGCGTGGGTTTATAGCTCATATTTGAGCTATTCTAGCCCAGGAGGATCATGGCCCAGTGGGTTTGGAGGTTATGCTGGCTGCATGGCTGGAGTGTGACACAGCTCTGGGATGCTGAAGCCGTTCTGGAAGCAGAGCAGGCGAGAGCCCATCCCCAGCTTTGGGCTGGCCCGAGAGCCGTGGCCATGTGGGCAGCCCAGGGGTGTCCCCCTCAGTGCCATGCCAACAGCAGTGTGCCTGGCTGTCCCTTTGGTCACGCTGCATCACAGCGTGGTCCCAGGGTAGCAAAGCCCCACGGTGTCCTCTGCCACTGCCCCATGTCTCAAGGGGTATTTTGGCAGGGGACACAGCCAGGCACCTTTGTGTGCACGCTTTGCTGTGATGAGCAAGCTCATCTGAGGAAAAGCTGGACTGGAAACCCCCTCCCATGCCCCCAGCTGCACCAAGCTCAGTGTCTTCTGTGGTTTCTGCAGGAGCCCCATGTCTCCTAAAAACTCCTGGAGAGGTACAGAAAGCAGACATATTCATTAAGCCTAGATTTGCTGGCCAGGCAAGTACATCTCTCTTGGGAAATATTTTGGGGTCTACAACTCAAAAAAGGCTGAAAATTCAGTTTGTTTCCTCTGCTGAAAACCATAGGCATAGTGGCATGGGATAATAAAATGTTTCAGCATTAATTCTCAAGTTTCTGGCTCTTGTGGCTTTGTGTCAGATCCTACATGGTCACTGAACACCGTGTTTGGGGGTGTAATGATGAGATACCCACCAGTGAGCTGTACTATAATGGCTTGTTAAATAAAATGAACTCCTTGGGTAGACTGTATAAACAGTCTCTGTATAGATGTGTGCCTGGGCGTGGAAATGTGGTTTAAAACCAGTCAGAAAATGTTCCCAAAGAAAAAAATCTCATATACATGTGGGAATATGACAAAGCATCTACTTACTGTCCAAATATACTGTGGCATCTCCATGGGATTGGGTTTTATAGGAGCTGAGTTACTTTGAAGTGCTGGTTTATACTAATTTAGAAATTCCAAACATGAAACTAAATGTGCTCTAACCCTACATCTACTCAAATAAATCCGGAGGATTAGCCACAGAAAGGAAACTGGGAATTTACACTTAATTTCCTCATTAAAAATGAGGCAGGAGTTCTTGTAGTAAGCCTAATTTCTGTGTTTTGCAGTGCAGGCTGTCCAGAGCTGCTGGCACCACCCTGAGGTGTCACTGCCCAGGTACTGCAGAGCTGCACCCTGGCTGTCCCCACCGTGTGTCTTGCTCTGTGTGTCACAGGCAGGGTCAGTGTCCCTCCAGCCCTGCAGGGGCTGTGGGCGAGGGCTCAGGCTGCCCCGAGGAGAGCTTGAAGCCACAGTGTCAGCTTTGCCTGGCTTTGGACCCAGCCCAGAGCCCTGACTACCTGTTCTGTCTCTCACCTGGTGCTGGTGAGTTGTGGTCAGCTGCTGGTTGGGTTTCCTTGGGAGTTTGTGTGGAAATATTGGAAATACCACCCGCTGCTGCAGCCAGGGTCGCAGGGGCAGCTGTGTGAGTGCCATCCTCAGCTCGGGGGCTCTCGCACTGCAGGGCTGGCATGGCCCTCCTGCTCCGTGCCAGGAGCCTCCTCAGGAGCAGCTCCGTGCCCCCGAGCTGCAGGTGGGTGCTGGGAATGCTTTCCTGGGGCCCCAGGGCTCATCCCTGCTTTGCATCTCAAGCTCAGACAGGTCCCAGATTGCAAAGGGAAATTGGGTCAAAGTGGCAAAAGGTTCTGTGCCTGGAAATGGGAAGTTGTGCTGCTTTAGGGAACAGAAACCGGCTCCTGATTGTGGCCCAGTGCTGGCTGCTCTGGGAGCAGTGTCCCCAGTGCCCTGCCCCAGGGCAGTGCTGTGACAACCCCGTGCACTCAAAATCCCTTTGGCATGTGAGCCCTGGGTACAGTGCAGCTCCTGTGTTGGGGCAGCATTTTTGTGTGTGTTTCATGGTGGGGAGGTGGGTGCTCAGGTCCCTGATCAGTGTCTCTGATCAGAAGAGTGGCAGTGTCAAGATTTGAATTGAGGTTCCAGGTGTTTCGGTGTGACTGCCCCAGCACACATCCCTGGGGCCACAGTGTGGCAGGGGACCAACAGCAATGTCTGCAGGAGGGATCTGCTTTGCTATTTCTTTTTTTGGTTTGGTCAGGTGTTTTTGGTTGGTTTTCTTTTTTTTTTTTTTTGGTTTTGATTCCTGTGGGGTTGGTAAAGAAATTATTTTGTTTTCAGTTGGGCTGTAACACCCTGCAGCAGGTGGAGGAGGTGGCAGACTGTCTACAGCATCTCTCACTTTGAGAGGCCAGTAGGATTTATTGCAGGTTTTGAGCAGAGGGAGCAGTTCCTGTTGCTGACATCTGGAGAGCAGCTCTGCTGGCAGCCCCTGCTCTGGCAGAGCGAGGCTGCAGGGGCGTGGGACGGGTTGTGCTGGGAAAGCCCAGATCAGACCCAGATGAGCCCCTGCCAGATGTGATGTGCTGGTGAGCAGGGTGGATAGCACAGCCCAGCATGACCTTGCCTTGACTCCTGCTGAGTGTCAGTGGGGCTTGTCCAGAGCATGCTGGCTCCTTACACTGGTCCCTGGGAGTTGGGACCAGCATTCTCCAGGGAGTGGGGATGTGCTGGCCGTGGCATCCTGCAGCAGCAGCAATGGCACATGGTCTGATCTGCTGCTGCCAGTTCCTGTGCCTTCCTCTCTCGTTTATCAGACCTGGGCATAAGCACAGCCCTGCAAGGTGGAACCAGAGGCTCCTCAGCGTGGGCTTTTTCTCCAGTGGGCAATATGATAAGGGTTAACTTGGACAGTCAAGCTCTTTTCCATGTTAGGGGGCTTGCTCTGCTGTGCCCCTCCTCTGAAGACAGCATGGCCAGAGCCACGGTCCCGGGTTTGCTCCCAAGGGTGCTGCTGTGGGAGCTGTGGAGCTCTGGTGGGGTGGCTGAGCCCAGACACAAATCCCTGTGGAAGTCCCAGTGTCCAGGGAAGCTGCAGGCTCATGTTTGCACCTGCAGCCATGGAACCTAACCAGTGCTGTGCCAGCTGCTGGAACAAGGCTGCCATTTCTGGGCCTGAACCACTGGAGGGTTTGCTGTAACAAGACATCTGCAGGTTATGTACTGTAAGTTGAAATGGAAGATTAGTCTTTCAATTCTAACCAGAAGCAAAATTTCCTGAAAGTCTGGATTTTGAAAGCATGTATCTCTATTATTTGGAGGAAATCTGGAACTTACCTTTCAATTTCTGTCTCATCTCTGTTTAAGGAATTTTGCTGCTGTGTACTACTCCCTTCTGGAGCAGGAGCTCTTTGGTTATTTGGTTCTCATCTGCTGCCTGCTGTGTGCTGCCAGTATCCAGCAGGCTGTGAGCTGCTTGTGGCCACTGCCATCTCTGGAGGGTCCCCTAATTAAAAGGGGCTATTGAAATCCTGGCATGTTCCTGAAAATAGCTGTGTGTGGAGGGATCATTTTAGGAAGGGAAATTTTACAGTATGATGATAGCACTTGATTAAGAAGGGGAGAGGTAAAAGATGAGGAGGTTTAGTGGAATATAATTCCAAAGTTGTTTGGTTTGCAAGTCCCTGTCATCCTTCAGCCTGTCTCAGACCCAGGCATTGTGGTTCAGAGGCACCAGGACTGGTGTGCTGTTGTGTGCAGCTTCCCAAGGCTGGCAGCTGCCTTGCAGAGCGTGGGGGCTCAGGCTGGGCTGTTGGCAATCGGTGTAGCACACCAATTAAATGGGGAGGAAACTGGGGCTAAGTGTCAGCTTGAAGGGGCAGAAATCCGTGTCTGGAGAGCAGATGCAGGTGATGTCTGGTCTGATGTGTCTCTGGGATGAGGTAAGGGGTGCAGGACTGGGATGGGCACAGTGGCAGCCTTGCTGCTGGGGCTGTTCAGCTGTGCAGCCACAGCTCGGCTACACTCACGTAAGCTGCTGCAAAAAGATGTCAGGTTTTGGGAGGAGCTGGGGTTGCAATGTTGTGTCCCTGGGATCTCCTAACTGTAGTGCCATTTCCTGCTGGGATTTGGTGTCACACCAAACTCGGTGGGTCTCTCCAAAAAGCTTTGGAAACAGCGGTTTCTGAAAATCTTGAAAACAAAATATAAAATGATAAGAGAAAAGGAAAGCCTTACATGCTTTAACCAAATCAGAGTAGTGCTCAGTTGCTGAGTCCAGCAGGACCACTGATTTATAACAGCTTTTGAAATTATCCAAGTTATATAATTATTATGATCCTAATTTCCTAATTGGGAAGGGAATGGGATAGGGAGTGAGGACCTCCAGAGCTGAAGCTGTGGAGATGCCAGCAGGCACAGTGCTTTCAGAGTGATGCCTGGAGAACACCTTCTGCTTTGTTCAGGTGCTGCCTGTGAGTGGGAGGGCTGGCTCACATGTTCATCCTCTGCACTTCTATAACCACCTGATAATTCTCTTTACTTGGATTTCTTCTGTCCCCAGCATGAGGGCAGGGGTTAGAGTGGAGGAAGGCTGCACTGGTGGTCTGGGGAAGTGGTGTGTCTTCAGTGGACTACATCTGTATAGCTTGCTTGCTTCTGCATTTGGAGTGCTCAGTTAATGAGCAAAAAGGGTTTTATTAACCTTTCCATGACAAGCTTCTTCTGCAGGCTGGGTGCTTGCCCGAGTGGTGGTGGTTTGTTTTTTGGACTCTGGTGCTGTGGAGCAGGTGATGCGTGGGGGGTACCCAGAGGGGGACAGCACTGCAGCACAGCATTGCTTCTCAGAGGCAGATTTTATTTGGGATGTGTAAAAGAAGGGTAGAGTTCTGCTCATTATCTCGGGGCTTAATTGATTCAGCAGAACTAATGAGGAAAATACAGGAAAACATTTACTGTAAACTATTGCTAAATGAAATAGATTTGAACTGACACATGCAAAAGACCAGTTGTGCTAGGTAAGAAGCTGTTACTTTAATGGATGGTTTTTTCAGCCCTGACTTGCACAGATACGCCTTCAGAGCACTCTGAGCATGTGAAGTGCTAAGTGTTAGTACTAGCAATAATAAAATAGTAACGACCAAACATCGAGGAGCCAGACTCATGGTTCATCAGGGACTCTTCCCTGTGGAAGAGTCTGAATGGTCTGAGGGTGGTTACTGAGGCCAAAGCTTAACGTAAATGAGAAACACAGGCTGAGTGGTGGAGGGGTAACAGGAAAGAACAGCTAAGAAAGGACAGCCGAAATAAAGCGAGTGTCTTGCTCTGCACAGTTTGGAGGGGGGGGTGTCCTTGAGACGAGGCAGGGGCTGGGGCTCAGCCCCGGTCCCCAGGGAGTGGGAAGAGGAGCCGAGTCTCCAACAGGGGTGAATTTAAAGGACGTTCAAGCCCTTGCTGCTCAAACACGTGCTGTTCTGACTGTGACAACCCCTCTGGAGCCTGTTTGTTAATCCCTCTGCTGGCCCATTCCTGGTGGATTTGATTGGATAATCTGAAGTATTGTATTTAATGCAGGATGAAGGCTAACATAATAAGCTTGACCAGTCTTCCTGGCGGCATGAAGGATGTGCAATTTCAGTTTAAAAAGTGCTTCTTTTTCATGTTTCTGTGCTTTGAGCAGCTCCCCACGTTGTTCCAGTTGCTGTTTCAGTGCCCTGCTGGGGGAAGCACTGCTGGGTGCCAGACCCCTGTGTGGAGCAGGGGAGGGGGACCCGTGCTGGGGCTGCCAGGGCTGGGAAGGGGGGCTGGGGGGCTGGGGGTCCTGCCAGTCCCCTGCCCTCATTGCCTTCAGCTTTCTTCTCCATTTGGGGTCAGCATGACGGGGTTGGGGCTGATGGAGCGATGGTGGCCAGTTGTGGCTGGAGGAGGGAGCAGAGCAGACTTGGAGGGGAATGACACTGTCAGCTGCAGGCACCCAGCTCTGGTGACACTGCTGGAGCCTCTGAGGACTCACAGCAGCAGATGGTTGGATGGCAAGAGGGACCCGTGGTTGTTGAAGCAGTTGTCAGGCTTTGCAGTGCCCTGCTCCTGCCCCAGCTCTGTCCTGCAGCTCAGGTGGGTTCTGGCAGGCAGCAGCCACTGCCAGAGCAGCAGATGGAGCTTGGGTTTTTCCCTCTGAGGTGATCTGGGGCGCTGAGAGGCTGTGCCAGTGTTCAGACCATCACACCTCTGTGGTTTGGGGTCTGTGGCTGCGGTGGAGGTGAGGTGGCTGCTGCTGCTCAGCTGCAGTGGTTTGGCCCGACCAGCCCTGCCTTTCCCCAGACATCAGTCCTGGGCTTGTTTCCTTCTGGCACTCCTCTGTGCTCTGTCCCCTTCCTTACCCCAGCCACCAGTCCCTCGGGAGGCTGCCAAGAGTGAAATTTAGGAGCTGGCAGGAAAGAAGAGTTTGGAAGAGTAGAGAGAGGGAAGAATTGAGTGTTTTTTAAGAGTGATAGCTCCCTGCAGGCACAAGCTCCAGGTGGCTGCTGGGAGCAGAAGGATGTTGGGATAGACCATTACTGGTGTCACATTAGTGGCTCACAACGTACCCTAGCCCAGGGCTGGCATTGTGCAAACAGGCAAAACACAGCAGAATTGCTGCCTCCTCTCTTGAGGAACTTGTGGTCTAAGCAAACAATGAAACCAGAGTGCAAGTCTCACTTTAAGCCTTTTTTTTGTTTTTTTAAGAATGTCTGCTGTGCTGCATGGATCCTGTGCTGTTGGTAATTCCTGAGCAAAAATTGTCCAGATTCACTTTGCCAGAGATTTTCAGCCTGAGTGTCTTTATGGCCACAAGTGCACATGGATTTGCCTCCTGTTGCCTAAAAAATATAATGGGAAGTCTGAGGAGCTCTGTGCTAGTGCCTGCCCTTGAGCAGCACTGCAGCTGGAGACTGCTTACATCTCAAGTGCCTCAACAGTGGAGTCCTCTTCTGAGGATGACATTTTCCTCCAGGCATCCCAAAAAGCCTGGTTTTGACAGGTCTGGTTGCGACACTGCAGCAGATAAATGAGTGATTGTGTGTACAAGCTGCTGGGGGACAGGGGAGCTGGGGGAATGCTGGGGGTGTGTGGTTGGTCTGGGCTCTGCCTGACACAGAGCAGGGCTTGTACTTTCCCTTAGCACAACGCAGCCAGGCTGGCCTGGCATCACTGGCTTTGTCCACTCTCCTATGCAGTATTTCCCCACTGGTTTTTAGCCTGTCTCTACTGTTCAGTGCGAGTCTGTGTCCTGCTATTCTCTTCAGACAGTATCCTGATTATTCTGATTATTCTCTCTGCAGTCAGAAATTTCCCTGAGTCATACCTAAATGTTAATAAAAGCCTAATGGTTTATGTTAAGGAAGGCAAAAGATAAAACTAGAGCCCTTTTATCACAGCTTTTAATGGCCTGAAAATGTCAGTTGTGTGGCAGCAGCTGCCAAATTTTGAGCCTATGAAGATGATGGCTAAGTCCCGCAAATCAACAAGTTTGGAGCGGATTATCCGATGCTGGCTGTGTCATTTTCCCAGGACTCCAGGCGTGCTGGAAGCCAACACTTTAATCCTCTCTGATAGGAAGTCTGAGAGGGGCCAGGCTCCCCTTCCCACCCAGGCTCTGAAGCTGCTGCAGCGCAGCCAGCACGGCCTGGGGAGGGCAGGGGCTCAGGGCTTCCCTCTGCTCCTGACTCACAAATGAGCTCCAGCTTGGCTTGAGAACTATTTTTAAGGTCACAAACACAGGATGCAGAAATCAGCGCATTTCATGGTTTTCCTGAGAGCTGCCTCACCACTCCTCTTCCTCCTTCTGTTTCCAGCAGACTTCCTTCCCGAAGGGACATCCTGCATGCCCAGGGCTGGGGAGCTGTAATGGAAATTCTGGAAAATCGCTTTTTATGCTCCTTATGGGCCTGGGATAAAGAACTGAACTCACACTGTGAAGACAGCTGAACTCTTGAGCTCTGATGTGGCTGGAAATCTTTTATCTCTGTCCCACTTTGTTTCTGCAATCGCACTCAGGGGTTAATCTGAGTAACCATCCTCTTAGCTGTGGCCCCTTGGTTTGAATTCATTTGCATCACTTGTGAAGTTCTGCAGCAGCAGCAGCACATATTGCAGTGCACAGGGCACAGCACACTGCTGCCCTCATCCTGGCAGGGTGTGGGCAGAGCTGCTGCTGCTCTGCCTGTGCCCAGCTTGGCCCAGGAGCCTCCTCAGCAGCGACAGAGTGGCAGGGTAAAACCTTCTGTGGGCAGGAGGTTTCAGATCTAAAATCAGCCCACAGTTCTGTGAGTTACTGAGTACCCAGAGTGTGTCAAAGAAAAATAGAGGCAATACAGTAAATGCCCATGGGGTGTTTTATGCAGATTATAGAAGATTGCTTTAGGAAGAAAATGTAACATTTGTGCTTTTCCCACTTCAGGATAGGGCAGCTTGATTTAAGAAAGAGTGAGATTTAACCCCTTCCCCTTGGAGATGGCTTTCTACTCCATTCATCCAGTGCAATTCCCCAGCTGTGGTGACTGCCTGGTGCCTGCAGAAGGATGTGACTTGACTGTATCCTGTTTACTGCAAAGTGATGGAGCTAGCTGTCCTCCTGGTGCTGTGGGGTGCAGGCAGCAGCAGCACAGCAATCATCCCTTCTTTGGACCTGGAGAGGGAAATACCAGGAGTCTCCTACCCATCCGTTGTTGGAAGATCTGATGTCATTTGAAGAAAGGTGTTGCAGAGGAAGGATGTGTGAGCCAAAATAAAGCTTGGCCTGGGCTAGAATAGTTACATCCTGTTTACTATGGAAAACACTTTGCACTGATATGAGCTCTGAAATGCATGATTTATAAACAGGCAGGCGCTGCAGATAAGGGACTTCCCGTGATTTTGGCCACCTGTGAGAAGAATGGGCCAGGCCTTTCAGGCTGGCAGGCAGTGAGGCCGGTCCCAGCTCCTGCACAGCTGCTCTAGAGAGGAGGTGCTGGCATCCCTTGGGGTCCCAGGTGGCTGGAGGTGCCTCTGTGCCTCGGGTTCCCTGCAGGAGGGAGCCTTGTAAGTTTTAGGTGGTGATATTCTTCAAGAGTAATGAAGAGGAGCTAATCATCCCTAAGACAAGTAAATAATCCCTAGTGAATTTCTAAATATCTGTGTGTGAAGGGAAGGAATCATTAAAATGGAAACGTGAATGGCTTGCCGTGTCCTCTGTATAGCATGAGAAAAGTTGTGTGGCCCAGTTACAGGGCAAACATACACACTTAAGAATTTGGGCTGTGATTTTACTTTTTACTGGAATGAGATGCAGTAAAACTGCAAAATGCATTTAGCATTGCATCCACAAACTTGATCCTTTTGTCTTGGTCCCTTAAGAGCAGAACTGCAGCTTTGGATGTGCTGTTTGGCACTCATGTGAGCAGAGAAGTTTTTCACATCAGGCTTTGTTCCTGTGTGTCTGGCACAGCCAGAGAATTAGCATCCAGGCCTGGTGCAGCCTGGGGAGGGAGGACTGTGCTGGACAGACTGGTGGTCACCTTTTGCCTGGTGGGAACTTCATTCTCATTCCCTGACAGATACAGCCTCAAATCCCTGCATTTATTCTGCTTAAATTCAGACTTCTGTCAGCTTCTGTGGCAGGGCTATCTGCATTATGGCTGGATTCAGAAATGTGCTTTGTCCTTGAGGTGTGGGCTGCAACCCTCCAGGCATCTCTTGCTGGAGTTTTGTACAGACACTTCCCACAGCCAGGCTTGGGTTGTGTGCAGGTGACCTGTGGCTGCTGCTGGAATGCCACCCCTGCCAAGGAGTGTGACAGTGTGGTCACAGCCTCCCCTAGGCTACACCTGGGGTGACACTGTGGATGATGTGGTAATGGCCCTTGAAACGTGCCCTGAAGGCTCTGGCTGCACCTGCTGCAGCCCAGAAAAGCTGCTGCAGGAGTGACTGCAGGTGAATTGTTGGCAGTGAAACTGTTGGGAGGTTCAGGCATTGTCAAATTCATCCAAGTTGTCTGAGCAGAAATTACAGGAGAATCTCAGAGGATTTGGAGTGAGGGGTTCATAAATCTTGGGTGTGCCTTGGCAAGGCAGTAGGAATATGAGGCTTCAGTTCCACTTGCAAATGCTGCTGTCATGAAACAAATGCACTAATTAATTTAGCACAGGAGAGTCAAGCCTGTTGTCTTGCTTTTGGCCAAACAAGTCAAATGCCTGCTCGCAGACCCGGGTCAGTGACAAGTCCTAAAGCACTGCCTTTGTCCCTGGGCACCTGGCAGTGAGTGGACACGGGAGCCCTGCTGCCAGCCTTGTGCCCACCTGCCAGCCCTTGTGGCCCAGCGGGGGGGCTCTAGGAAGGCAGAGTGGGGCTCTGAGAAGTCTGTCCTGATGGCAAGGGAGCATCCAGGTGTGTGTGCAGATGTGTTGCAGGCTGCTGACGTTTGTGTCTGTCCCCAGCTGCAGCCGGAGCAGCTGGACTGCGGAGCCGCGCACCTCCAGCACCCGCTGGCCATCGTGAACCCCGTCACAGCCACCCCCATCTTCACCTACAGCGGCCTGACTGCCGTGGCAGTGGCCAGTGTCAACAACTACACCGTGGTGTTCCTGGGCACGGCCACTGGAGGACTCCTGAAGGCAAGTGGGGCCCAGCAGCAGCATGGGCCAGCAGAACTGGGGGCAGGGTGGGTGTCAGGCTGCCCCTTCCAGCCCCTCTGCTCTGCCCAGGGGATGGCAGCTGTTGTCTGCCTGGTTTGAGCACCTGCTTCCTTCAGGAAATGAAGGAGTTGGGTTCTGCCATAACCTGGGCAGTGATACACGCTGCCTGATCACTGGTGGCTGTTGATCACTGCTCAGGGCTGCCGTGTGAGCAGGATGTTTGTGATGAGCCCTAAGCTGAAAATGCTATTGGGCAGCATTGAATTATTAATTAATTTTATTAAAGTATTAATTATATTAATATACCTTTTTAACAATAAGATTATATACACAATACCATTTTAATTACAATATTTTGTTATTATTTTAATTGTTGACGTTATTACAATTATTAGAAGCTCTTCTAGTAAATTCTCCCTTGGTTTTGAAGATTCCATGCAGACAGGATAATCACAAAGAGATTCACAGCTGAATCCAAGGCAGGTGTGAACCCATGGTGGAGTCTGTTCTAAATAGCATGCCAGAGGTGATGCAGAGTGATGCAATGCCCCAGGTCTGCAGCCAGGACACAAGGCCAAGCTCTCAGTAACCTCAGTGCTTGAAGTTTGCCAGGGAAAGTTTTGATTCCAGGCAGCCACTGCAATCTGGTGAGCTGCCAGTATCACAAGTCCATGGAGAAGAGGGGGAAAAGGCCTGGAGCAGAGACAGCTGATACCTGCTTTATCTCTGCCTGGGGGGCTAGTGCATAATGTGGGATGCTGGATCAAAACACTTGGATAGAAGAAACTTACCCAGTCTCTTCCCTTGCATCTAAGTGCTCCTGGCAGAAATGTGGGAACAATCACAAAGGAACTCCCTGCTTTGATTGTTGCCCGGAGGAGCTGGCGCTGGGCCAGCAGGGGCTGGGGGGCACATGCCACCCGCAGCGCAGGCTGTTCACACGGCATTCACAGCTCTGCCCCATTAGCATCTGCGAGAGACCAGCCTTATCTGCACTGCCTCCATTAGGGAGAGGCTCCTGGCTGCCCTGTGCCGGGATAATTTGCTCAGATAGCTGTAATCTAATTCCACAACACAGCTGCACCACCAGAAGCCCTTCTACCTCTGGGGCTCCTTGCTCTTTGGCACGGCACGCAAGACACTTTGCGTGAGCAAATCATTCACATTTGTTGCCTGAGAAAAGACAGCACAGGGGCAGAAATAGCACTTGCCCAGCTCCTGCCAGCAGCAGTTAGGGTACCAGGGGCATGTGTGGTGAATTAATGCGATTCTGTGCCTGCAGACACGCATTTGGTGAGGGCCAGTAGCACATCCAGCAGTGCCAGGGCTCGGTGCCCTCGAGGGTAACAGGGGAAGGAGGGCTCTGTCCTGGTGTGCCCAGTCCTGGCAGGCTGCAGAGAAGTGCTGTAGTGGGGTTACCCAGGGCTTCACTGGCTCTGCTCCCCCCAGCAGCCAGGGCAGGGCGTGTCCTCCAGCCTGCTCACCTGCTGCACCTGGTGCTGCTCTGGTGGTCACTGCCCCTCTGTGCTGCTGTGGGGGCTCTCCCCCAGAGCCTGCAGCCCCTGGCATCCAGGGAAATTGCCTGGGTGGAGAGGTGTAGGGTGAACATCCCAGGAGGCTCAGGGATGCAGGCACAGGTGTCTGTGAAAGCCACACGTGGAGCATATCCCAGCAGGGAGGGAGAGAGGATGCACTGGAGAATGTCAGGGATGTTCATGGGCATATTGGGTGATCCCAGGGAAATAATTCAGCTTCTGGCTAGAATGGACACAGTGATAGTTCCCTACTTTTTCTGCAGAGATCTCAGTGCTTGCATGTGTTTGTTAGCAGAGAGAAGCCTGAGCCTGTGCTGTCATACTGGGGTGTGTCAGCGCTGCTCTAGTGTAAGAATTAATTAACCTATGGTAATTAATTAATTAATCCACATTTAGAGAACAGAGGCACACTCGGTCATTACAATTATTGCCTTCCTTTGCTGGCAAGGAGGCAGGAATTTTCCTCACTCCCTTTCTGTTTTAAGCTGAAAAGTGACTGTCACGAGAAATTGTGTAGCCCCATTGTTATTTCCTCTCAGCAATGCCACGTTTAATTTACTGAATTTTCGAGTCAAATGCCAAGACATTCAGAGAACTGAAAGGCAAGCTGATGCTGTGCAGCCTCCTCCATCACTGCCAGTGCTTCGACTGGTGATTCACGAGGCAAGGTAGGACTTGGCACTCTTGTGGCAGCTGCCATGGTCTTCTGGACCCAGCAGGGATAGAAGCTTCTTCTGGCTGGGAGTGACAACACTTATTTTTCAAATACGCAGGGAGCAGGAGATGCCATGCTGTACAGCCCTGTTGCTGATTTTCACTGTTTTTCATTAAGTTTTGGGAACTCAGTGTTCTCTGTCCAGAATGTATGTATGTGATGGTGAAGGCTGGTGCCACTTGCATGAGGGTAACACAGAACTGCTGTGCATGCAGCTGAGCAGGGGCAGAGCCTCCTGTCAGACAGAGCAGCCCCTCAGAGGCACCAGGGATGGTGAGGGTCCTGCCCCACTGAGCAAGGCTGGGCTTTCTGGGCCGTGCCATGCCTGCCCAGTAACACAGAGCTGCCTGTCCAGGAAAGCTCTGTGTGTGCAGCCTGCAAAGTGTGCAGACATTCACAGTGCTTTACAACTTGGGGCACTGCTGTATTACACACTTTGGTTTTTATTTATAACCCAGGAGAAATAGTCTTCTCCCCTTAGTGTTTGCAAATGGTCTCAGTGCGTGGCCTCTTCTCTCTCCAGATTAACCTGGACAGTACCATGAAGGTTATTAGCAGGAGATCCATCTCAGTGGCTTATGGGGAGCCTGTCCATCCCATCATGCAGTTTGACCCTTCTGATTCCACTTACCTCTACCTGATGACCTCTTACCAGGTGAGATCTTCACTCATCAACAAAACAGTTCTTGGGGCACAGCACGCATTTGATCTGGCTCAGAGCTGGGAGCAGAAAGGGGTAATAAGATTCTCTCTAAGATTAATGGTGAGAGCCAAGATGTTCAGAACTTTGGCTGTCACTGGGCTGAGGAGGTGCCTGTCCATTCTCCTGTGCTGGGTGATAACACCATGGAGCCCAGCTCATCAGGTCTTTGTGCTGGTCAGGTAAAAAGAAGAGTGAAAGACACTGAAACCAATTGCACTTACAGGAATGCAGAAATAAGCAAAGGTTGTTCCTGTATAGAAACCCCAAAATGGCAGTGCATGGTCTTTAGGAAGGCTTTCAGGAGATCCTGCAGACAAAAAGTCTGCCTGGTCCCTGGGGAGGTTTCTGCTCAGTGCTTGGCAGGAGGGCTGTGCAGAGACCTGGAGAGCTGCAGCAGGTACAGACAGGCGGTCCCATCTCCATCAAGTTAACAGAGTGGGAAGATGAGAGCTGAGTGCTCCAGGCACTGATGGTTTGTCCTGAATTACATTTTAATCTGTCAAAACAGATGCACAACCACAAACGTTACACGTCGCATTTGTATTTTCCAAGCTCTAATTCCCTGGAGAACGGTCATTATCATCTCACAGACCCCTCCCAGGACGCCTCTTTAGCTGATGGCTCCAACTGTCTCATCTCAGCCCCTGGCTGGGCTGTGCCATCCACTCAGGCTGATCAAACAACTGCTGTGCTGCTTGTGGTGCCTCCTCTGACTGCTTCTTTTCCAGTAAATCTGATGAGTTAATTTTTCTTTGGTGGGGTTAGCATCCTGGGAGGCTCCCCAGGAGCTTGACAGGGCTGGGGTAGGGTTGCTGAGCCCTGCAGGGCTGGGGAGCAGTAAAGTGCTGTGTGTGAAGTGGGGCTCTGGCCGAGGAGCCCACAGCCTGGAGTGTGCTTGCCACACACTTGTGTGTGGTGGGAGCTCAGGGCTCTTGGCACCTCACATTTTCAATCCCCACTGTTCCAAAGCACTCAGGTTTCCTTCCCAAATGTTTAGAGATCAAAGGAGGAGAGAGCAGAAACCAACACATGCTTTCCCTTCCAACTGCTCCTGCCAAGTGAGTCCGCAGAGGTGCTTTGATTTTTTTACAAATCAAGGTTTCTAGAGTGGTGCTGCTTTCTGATCTTTGTGTATACAGCCAGAGTGCTGGGCTCTGTCTGGAGAGGAGATTTCTGCAGGTTTGGGTGAGAGCTTTACTCAGAGCTGTGAAGTTACGTCCATCTGACACCTCTGAAAGGTGCAGTGTCACACTCTTAACCTGGTCATCACATGTTCCTGCCATGGGAGCAGCTCAGCTCAGCTCAGCTCAGCCCAGCTCAGCCCAGCCCAGCTCAGCTGCCTGCAAGCCCTGTGGATTCCTGAGCCCTAGGGCACCCTTCCTGTCTCGGGCTCACGGCCCCTGCCTTGGACAGGCTCCAGGAGCCCCCAGTGGGCAGCAGGCAGGTTCCTGGGCCTGTCCCCGTGCTGGGGTGGATGCTCCTGGGGGGCTGGGACAGCTCTGGAAGCAGCTGTGCTGTTGTTGTGCAGATGACCCGGGTGAAGGTGGCTGCCTGCAGCCAGTTCTCGACGTGCAGGGAGTGCCTGGCTGCTGCTGATGCCTACTGCGGGTGGTGCACGATGGAGACCAGGTAGGACCGGCCCCCCAGTGTCCCAGTGCCCCTCAGGGTGTCCCTTGGCCCTCAAGCCTGGGCAAGAATTCCTGGTGCCTTTTGTATTTCCCCACAGTCACACTACCAGCAGTTTTTTTCCGTTCCTTAAAAAATCCATGCTGTTAGAAACAATTGCATCTGACCCAAAGGGTTGGGATGGGTTGGGATGCTCTTGAGAGCCAACATTTCACCTCAGCTGCATTGTCATGCCACAGGCAGCTGCCAGTACAAAGAATCTCTTGCAGGTGTCAAACCATGGGACTGGGAGAACCCACACCCTGTGAAAGTCCATCTTTTGCCCCTGCAGATCTCATCTATCAGTAGAAGACAATCACATGCAAAAGGGGATATTCAAAATTAGATTCCACGTTTGAAAACTGAAGATGTCGGACAAAATGTTATCCTGTCCTCCTGAGCTTGGGTTCAGCCTGGCCTTTTCCTGCCTGCCTCAGTCCTGCTGCTCCACTGGTGCTGTGGGAGTACATGTTTTTATCATGGCAAGCAGATAATTTAAACAGCAGTGAATGTTAAGGCTTAGCTGCATGGGTGAAGGAGAAAGATACAGACACTAGATTTTCTTGGGAGCTTCCCTCTCAAGGAATTCAATATTTTTATCACCCGTTTTAAAATTCATCAACATGAGCTGTTCCTCTGTTTGTTGCAGGTGTTCTCTGCAGCACGAGTGCACCAACTTCACAGGGACCAACTTCTGGGCAAGTGTGAGTGAAGGAGTGCAGCAGTGCCCTTCCATGACCATCCTGGAGCCCGAGATCAACATTGACAAAGAGAACCCGGTGCGTTTGATGCCAGTTCAGAGCAATCCC
>VXBI01013041.1:20794-174471 GCA_013397375.1 Toxostoma redivivum
TGTGGCTCTGGATGTGGCTCTGGATGTGGCTCAGGGGGTGCTGAGCAGGGCTGTGGCTCTGGATGTGGCTCAGGGGGTGCTGCATGCTGCTGCATCAGGCCAGGGCTCTCAGGGTGCTGGGGGTGACCTGCACCCCACAGCCTGAGCCAGCTGGATGCCAGCTCTGTGGGCAAACAGCACCTAGAGCTGAGCCCATGGCAAAAACCACCAAATTGCTGCCCCAAACACATAGGCAAGGTCACAACAATTCAAATACAATCAGCTGCACACAGCTGAGTCAACTAATTTCCTGGTTTTGTGTTGTTGCTGTTTTAAAGTATTTCAATTATATTTTAGAGGTTTTCACCAAAATCTTATTTGTTTCAAGACAGACCCTGTCTGTGGGCTTGTTTTGGAGTTGCCTACCTCTGAACAGCTTCTAAATGTTGACAATTCGAAATATAATTTTCTGTGATAATAGCTGACTTTTTTTGTCTAATATAGGCCCTGATAATACAAATAAATGGAACTATCCCGAACTTGAACGGAACAAATATTTCATGTGACTATGGAAACAACATCCACACGGTAGCTAGAGTTGCTGGGGATTATGTAAACCAATTTATTTATTGCAGTTTGCTTCCACGTGAGAAATATCCAGCATTTCCTGATGACCAAGGTATGTAGAGGCTGTGTTCCTTCTAACCACTTTTGTGGACATAGTTTTCAATAGGCTTTATTTGTTTTTTCAGTTGTATGTGCAGTAAATGCATAAAGGGAAGAAAAGCCCAAAGCTGCTTGTGTTTTACAGGGCATATGACTCTGAAATGTAGGAGTTCCACCATCTTTCCATGAATTGATAGTATTGCAAATCTATCAATTTTTGGCTTAAATGTCAGAATTTAAATGCCAGTTCATGTACTTATTTTTATCTGGTTTGACCTTCTGCTTTAGAATTAGTATGTACTAAGTCAAAAATGTTTTAGCCCTGGGCAAATAATGTAGTTTTTTATATTGATATTTTCCATTGCTTTGTTTAATTTCCCTCCCAAACACACGCTGCCTTTCAGAAGTTCTGGAGGAGGAGCGAGTGGGTACCTGAAGGAGCTCAGGAGCTCCTGGCCCCCATTTTGCAGAGGTGTCCAGTGTCCCTGTTTTCCAATGATGCCAGAGGGGTCCCGAGGCTCCATGGAGCTCCAGCCTGTGGAGGAGGCTGGAGACTGGAGACCTGAGCTGGCCCCTGAGCCATGGAGCCAGCCCCTCTCAGTGCCTTTGGAGGCGTTAATGCTTCAGTCCAGACTTGAGTGCTTGCTGAATTTTCATCCTTCAAGCCTGGTGTGAATGTGCTTTTGAAGATAGCTGACTTCAGTAAGGGGAGAATTAGCTTGTCCTTTTGAAAATTCCGCTTTTTCTAGGCCCACTTGTAAAGCTGCATTGCTTTGCTCCCAAACTATCCAAAGAATGGGAGATCATTAACTGCTCTGTATTGTTGGTTACAGCAATGTCCAAATGAATTTCTGGAATCCAGTGCACTGATTTATTGTCTGTATTCTGAAAGAGTCATTGTTTCTTCTCCCTGGTTCTTATATGGCAAAATTGCGAAGAAAAAAAAATTAGGCAATTTAGGGGGGAGGGAAGGTAGTATGGTGTATTGAGCAGCCAAAAAAGGGATTTCCTCTCTCTGCAGGTTTGCTGGCACAGGGAAGTGAGCGGGATTTTAAAACATGATAACTAACATGTTTTAATTACCACTTTTTAAAAATTATAATTTAGCACCAACTGTACGTGAAGACAATAATTAAATCTGCTAATTAACACTTGCATAACATGCTGGGATTTTGTGCTGAAAGTCACCATGTTCTCTTCTGTGAGAGTAATGTAAAGTGCTGATTTGGGAGGGAAGAGCTGAAGGTCAGAGGAGAAAGGATGACTGGTCCAAGTTCTGAAATGCAGCTCGGAGGAAGCCCTGGAGAAAACAAATCAGATTTAGCCCTTGTTTCCCCAGGGGTCTCTCTTGTCTGTTGGTTGTGAGTGTGTGCAAGGGGCTGTTGTAACCCAATATTCTTTGGCTTGATTTTCTCAGACCACGTGGTTGTCGAAGCTTCTCTCCGGGTCAACAACAAAAACATCATCCGGGCCAATTTCACCATCTATGATTGCAAAAGGATTGGAAACATTTACCCCAGGAGAGCGTAAGGGAGCCTGGGCAGGCAGGGCAGGGGGGCACTGGGGTGGCAGGGGGGGCTGCCAGGGCAGGGAGCAGCACCAGGGAGGCTGGGGGGGGATGGGGAGCAGGTGGCTGGGGGGCCTGGGCAGGACTTGGCAGGATGCTGGGAGATGTGATGCCAGAGGAGGGTCCTCGAGCCATCTGGACATGCTGGGCTTCTTTTAAACGTGAATAATATTTTTATATAAAGCTTGTTCTGTTAACCCTTTGGCAGCAGTGGCACTGGGGAGGGGAGGGTCAGGCTCTCTTGCTCTGTGGCTGTGGGAGCACTCCAAAACTCACCCAGCTCCCAGGAGCTTGACAGCAGGACCTGGCCACCCTCCCATGTCTGTGTGAGCAGCAGGGAGAGCCTTAGTCAGACCCAGCATGCTGGGCTCCTCAGACACAGATAAGGGGAAAGAGCATTTTTTGGGGAAAGATGTATTTTTCCTAAGCATGGAGGGTGGTTCTCAGTCTGCCATGGCCTGAGGCCAGGCAGGGATGCCTGGTGCTGATGGGCTCTGGCCACATCCCCTGCCAGGTCCCAGGGAGAGGAGAGGGAAATCCAGCACTGCTGTGGGTTTTTCTAGGCACCATTAAAGCTGAGCAGTGTGAAGATGGGTTGCAGGGCTGAGGTGTGGCCCCTCTAAGCAACCTACACTCTGCATTTCTCACCTTGCCTTTGCCATTTCAGGTGCACCAGCTGCCTCTCAGCCAGGTGGAAGTGTCACTGGTGCCCCTCTGCCTACAGCTGTGTCTCCAACCACTCCCAGTGTGAGGATGCACTGCAGATGGAGGTGAGGCTCCTTCACTGCTGCTCGGGCTCTGAGCTCCTCCAGCAGTGGCCAGCACTTGCTGGCCATGGCTCGTGCCCTGCTGGGCTTGGGGCACCCTCCCCAGCTGGGGTTCAGGAGGGCTGGGCTGGGATGTGCATGGTGGCACTCTGGCAGCTGGCTCAAGGGTTCTCCTGTCCTCCTGCCTCCTCGTGGCTTTCCATAACCTCTCATTCCTGGAGCAATGCTGCTGCTTCTCCACATCCTGGGACACCTGGATGCAGAAACAGCCACACTCCACCATACCCTGAGCTTTGCCTTGAGACTGCTGTATGTTAATAATGTGCTGGAGCCCCACTGGGGTGCTCACTCAGAGGAGAAAATCACCCCTTTCCAAATTGCAGCTTTAATACCCAGAGGCTCAGAGTGTTCCTACTACTGAAATTTAAATTGAAGTTAATTTAAATAAAATGGGCCTTTTAGCAATCAATCTGCTCCAGATCCAAGCCAAGCTTTTACTCTGTGAATTGAATATCCCTTTTGCACCAGTGCTCTGCTCTTAACTCATGTCTCCAGTGTTCCCCCTGCCATCACCAGAGGAGTTTGGCCCCGTGTCAGATGTCCCACCCCTGTCAGGCTGAGCCCAGGGCACCCACTCTCCTGCAGTGGGGAGGAGTTGGGGGGTTCTGAGTGCAGGGCATGGAGGTGGAGCTGAAGCACCAAGACAGCTCCAGATCCTGTAAATCCCTGGGAAAGGGGCATGGAGAAGTCCCTGGCAGTTGGCAGCTCCCAGCAGCACAGGGCAGCGTGCTGGGATTCCTGCCTGTGCATGCCCTGGTGTTCTGGGGAAGCATCCTCCTCTTTGTCCACTTCCCAGGTTTCAGTGTCTGGCATTTTCCCTGGCTGGCTGGATGGTGCTGGGAAGCTGGAAACCATCCTGATGGCTGCTGCTGTTGGGTGCCTGTCCCGTGGCAGGGAGCCTGCAGGGGTTCTGGCTGTGGGGCAGTGTGTGCTCCAGCTGTGTGTGCTGCTGGCCCTGCTGTGTGCTCGAGCCAGGGACTGGGGGTGCCAGTCTCAGCAGGGGCACTGGGTGACATCAGGGCTGTGGGGTCACCGGGGACTGCCTTGGGTTAGTCCTCAATTAGCAAAGGACTGACTTTGTCTCCTTGGATCTCCTGCTCCAGAGGTGCAGTTGGGCTGGATGCTGATGTGCTTGGGCATGTTTGTTTTCTCTCTGAGCCTCCTGCTGATCCTGTGAGCAGCTGCAGGAGAGGTGCTCTGTAGCCCTGGAAACACGGTGTTTTCATCATGGTAAACAAGCCAGTGCTGGTGCAGCTGCACCTGAGCATGGCTCTGCAGGGAAAGCTGCACTGCACAGCTCTGCCTGCAGCACCTTGGGCGTTCTGCCCCTTTCTCTGATCCAGATGGGAAGGATGGAGTCAGATGGGAGCTCTGTTTCTGTGAACAGCAGGAGAAGGGGCTGCAAGATGACAAGTTAATCAATCCTCTAAAGTGTATTTCTCTGGGAAGCTGTGCCTGCTCTTGTGGCATGCAAGGACTCACCAGGCCAGGGGAGGTTTTGCTTGAAATTGTAGCCATGCTGGTTTTATTTTAACTCTTTTTATTCCCTTGGAAGAGATTTGGGACTGAGATCTATCCCCAGTCATTTGCTTTGCTGTTTTGCTTCCCTTATCACATTCATTTCTGTTATTTAATCTCCTTGTTTAGGCAGTACTAACTGTGCTTGGTTAGATGAGTGTCCTGACAGAAGTGAAACACTTTTTCCACAGTCAAACAGGCACTTCCAGGTAGTTCCCTGACCCCTATCTAGGTCTGGGGAGGGCAGGGGAGAAACTTCCCCCTCGCTGCATGTCTGGTCTCAGGATGTGTCAGGACAGGCACCCCAGCCCTGGGAGGGCAGGCTCAGCCTCTCCTTGCAGCAGCAGCAGCAGCACTGGCACACAGGCAGCCACAGCAGCACAGCCTTTAATGTAAGCAGGAGGAAATCTTGCCTGCTGCAAATGATTCTGCATAATGGACCAAGTATTTTGTTGTCTTTTGCCCCAATAGCTCCACTGTCACAGGCATTACTCTGGATGTGCCCTGGGGCCATGCACAATCTGCCTTCATTTTTGCTGTAGTTTCGCAGTGTGATTTACATCTCATGAGAGAACAGGACGGGTTTGTCACACAGGCTGGAATTCTGAGTCAGCTCCAGTGTCTGAGACATCAATTTAAAACAAGAACAAAAGTAGGGAGACAGATGACCTTTTAAAATCATTTTTCAGCTTCATTTAAGCCTTTCAGTGCAGCTGCCCTACTACTGCAGCCCCCCAGCTGAAGCCCCTGTAGTTGCTCATACCCTCTGTCCCTGCACACACACACAGCCTGTGCACACACAGCCACTCTGCAGGGCTGCTGGGGGGATGCAGACCCTGGGACAGACTGTGCAGGGCTGCCAGGAGCAGGCAATGCACTGGGGGGGACATGGAGGGTCACACTGGTACGTCTGCCAGTGGAGGTGGCAGTGCTCCTTTCAGAGTCATTCTGGCCCTGTCAAGGCTGGATGGCAGCTGAGGTTCAGGTACACTGTCTGTACTGTAACTGGCACTACCTGCTTCCCAGGGAAGTGAATCCTGTCAAGGACCCTGATGGTTTCTCTTCCCTTGTTGCTGAGGATGCTCAGCAGGCACCCAGCTAACCCCTTTTTTCCCTTATTTTGTACCTAGCAGAAGAAAATGGACTGTCCTCGAATAGTGCCTGCCCCTTTGGAGCCCATGCCCACAGGTGTATCTCGGAACATCATGATCTCACTGGCCAATGCAACTTTCCCTAAGGTAAATGAGTTCCTAAAGGCATTGGGAAGGATTGGGCAGGTATCTGGGGGAAACAAAATTCCCTGTTCCCTTGTGGGTGGGAGCATGCTGGTGTCATGCTCTCCCAGCCCCTCCTGCCAGCCTGGCCCCAGTGCCCTGAGGAACGAAGGGCACAGCTCCTGGTGGTGGGCAGGGAGCCCTGTCTGGACCACAGTGCTTCAGTACAGCATGGAAGCATTGTTTAACTTCAGAAAGTATTTTTTGGGAAATTTTCTGACATGCTGATTCTAATAGTGAGAAGCAGGAGAGGACATCAAATGGTGCCTTTGGAGATGTGCTGCATGCCAGAGACAACCAGAGGAATCTGGGGCAAAGAGGCTGAGCACTGGGAAACTGCTTGAGTAAGCTCTGGTGTTTGTAGAAATCTGCCCTGAGTAATTTTGGCTCAGATCAGCAGGGCTCATGGGGCCAGGTTTGCATTGCCCCTGCTGATGATTCCAGCATCCTGGGCAGCCAAGTGGCTCCTTGTTCTTCAGGAGAGGAGAGTTTTGGAAGTGCTGGTGGAGACTCTGGAGGCACCACTCCCACCACAACTCCTTGCCCTTGGTACAGGGGCACAGCAGACCCTCGTGCCTGCATGGGGTGGCCTTTTCCTGCACAGCTCCAGCCTCCAGGAAGGAGGCTGTGACCTCTGCAATCAGCAAAACAGGGTGAGAAATCCTTCTTCCTGTGTGGATGCTGGAGGTGGCCGAGGAGGAAGCAATAGTGCATGGAGCCCACAGGAAATTGAGTCAGCAGGAAAGGGGCAGAGGAGAGGCTCTGGCAGTCTGGCTTCCTTCCACACCTTCTGCTCCCTGTCCCAGGGTGCTGGGAGGCTCCTTTTCCTTCCCCCTCTGGAGGAACTCATGAAGCTGGGAGCCCCAGGGATGTGCCCAGAGCCCTGTGCTGCAGCAGGGACATGGGGCAGGGCTGGGGGTGGCCTGCAGAGCCAGAGCCCAGGGGATGCACTGGGCAGGACTCTGCCTGTGTGTTAGCTGAGCCAGCAGCTGCCTGCCAGGAGCCTGGTGCTTCCTTCCATGTCTTTTATCAGATCTGCCAGTTTTCAAAGGGTAGTTAGACCTCAGTAGTGGTGGAGCATCAACTGTTTGGAGATAGGATTTTTTTCCTGCAGGATACGGGCACGGCAATAATTTGGTGCAGGATATCATCCTTGTGTTATCAGGGAAGCAGCACAGAAGTCTGTCTTTGAACATGTTCTCAGCTGGGTCCTTGTTTGAATTAGAGATTTGCTCTGTGTAGTTGCTGGGAGGAGGAGGAAGAAGGTGACTTTGAGCCCAAATAACAGACTGATTTGGACTGGTTTGGACAAGGTGGCTTGGGACAATGTTGGCTCTCAGTCTGCACTGCAGCATGAGTTCCACACACCCTGGCCCAGGGGAGCTGCTGGGGTTACAAGAGCCCAGCCAGGCTCATCCCTGGTCTGTGTGTGCCCTGGGCCAGGCTCAGCTCCTGGTCTGTGTGTGCCCTGGGCCAGGCTCAGCTCCTGGTCTGTGTGTGCCCTGGGCCAGGCTCAGCTCCTGGTCTGTGTGTGCCCTGGGCCAGGCTCAGCTCCTGGTCTGTGTGTGCCCTGGGCCAGGCTCAGCTCCTGGTCTGTGTGTGCCCTGGGCCAGGCTCAGCTCCTGGTCTGTGTGTGCCCTGGGCCAGGCTCAGCTCCTGGTCTGTGTGTGCCCTGGGCCAGGCTCAGCTCCTGGTCTGTGTGTGCCCTGGGCCAGGCTCAGCTCCTGGCCTCACCTTTAGGGCCAGGTGCTGATCTCCTGTGGGACTTAGCCAGAGCTCAGGTGCCAGTGGCAGAGCTGAGGTGGGACATGGACCCTGCTGATGGACTGACAGACAGAGAACTGCACAGAACTGTTCTTGCAGCCATTCTGCCCTTGTCTTCCCTGTCCTAGGAGACAGCTCTGGAGTGCCACTTTGGGACAGACGGGACGTTTGAGGCCCGGTGGGTGAACTCCTCTGCCGTGGAGTGTGTTCATGTGCTGGTGAGTCGAGGGGGAGGCTGCCAGCCCTGCTCCCCAGGCTGAGGATCAGGCCCCAGGGCAGGCAGGGTCTCACCCCCAACCTCCCACCTGGCAGTGGGACACCTCTTGCTCTCTTCCCTCCATCTCTCACTCCTGCATTCTCCCCTCTGGGCTCTCTGTGTGTGCTGGTGCTGGCAGGGCACACACATGTCACCAGTGCTGTGTTCCTGCTCTGTGGGGCTCTGCAGTGGCTTTGGCCCCTGCTCCCCTGGGGCTTGGGAAAGAGCTGCTTGTTTACCTTTCCAAATGGGAAGAGTTCAGTTCAGGCAAAAAATTTGGCCACCTTTCAGGATTGCTGTTTCTGTAGCTTTTATTTTGAACAAGGAATTGGCCTGAGAAAATGCTGTGGTGCTCAGTGGAAAGCAGTGTGTGGTTGTCGGTGGGAAAATTGCACCTGCAAAATGCAGCAAACATTGGGACTTTCACCAGTGGGAATATTGCAAGTGGAAGCTGGAGAAGAGCACTTTTCCATCACGTCACCTGTATCACAGCCCTGCACTGAGAATGTGCAGACAAGCCAGGCTGTTCATTTTCCTGTCCTTTTCTGCTAAAAATAGCAGCAACCTAGGGCTCTGTGCTCGCCACGATTTGCACTGTATCCTGGTGCCCTTTGCTGAGACTTCAGCAAAATAAAACAAAACAGCTGTCCCATTTCTTCTGCTAGAGATCAGACCCTTGTGTGTAGAGGAGCAGTGGTCAAAGAAGCCTCACAAGAAAGGTCAATCCATGTAGTGTGTGTGTGTGTAACCTCCTATTTTTACTAAATTTCATAAGTTTGTTTTTTGTGTGCAGCTCCACACCTCAGAGAAAAGCCATCGCTTCCCGGTGAACCTGCAGCTGAAGGACAAACCAGACAGATTTATCGACAGCCCGGAGATGATGACAGGTCTGAGTTGAAGATATTTTTATGCTCCTCTCATCTGGTTGGCTTGAGTGACTCTCAAACCTGGGCAGAGTTTATGGCTGCAGGAGGGAGGCCACAGCTCCAGCGGGCACAGCACAGTTCCTTCTCTCAGGCACACAGAGAAAGGTTTTTACCCAGAGTCACCCCCTTGGACACGAGCCCAGACTGGCACCCACAGCACCCCTGTTACAGCCAGCCAAAGCCAAGCCCTGTCCAGGAGTGGGGCAGCTCAGGGCTCACCTGCCAGCAGTGCAGGGCACAGGTTACCTGGTGCTCTCAGTCACAGAGGGATGTGGGCTAGAGAGGAATTCCTCCAGGGGAGAGAAAGGATGGGGCAGGGCTCTTCCCTCAGCTCTCACAGGAGCATGGCATCAAGGTTCCACATGCTGTGAAAATTGAGTCCTTCTCCCTCCTTCCTCTGCTGAGAAGGAATAAAATGTGTAAGCACATTTCACCCCTGGCCTGTTCTCTGTCTCTGTGAAGAATGGCTGGATTCCCAAAAAAGCCCTTGCTACATCAGCAAACTGAGGAAGGCAGGCAGGCAGACTCGAAATGAGTCAGACTCAGACAAGGTGGCCAGGCAGGAGAGCCCAGAGCCAGGCTGGCACAGCAGCTGCCACACTGCAGCCAGAGGTTGGGAATGCCCCTTGCCAGGGCTCTGGATGCAGGCAGCATCCCAAGCTCCTTGGCCTCTCGATGGTGTCAGCAGCTCTCAGAGGGGGCTGATTTATCTGGGGTGCACAGGAGCCCAAAGACAGCTTTCCTTTGGAGGGTGGCTGTGACAGAGAGAAAGGCACGAGCACCAAAAACCAGTGACCAGGATAGGAAGGTTTCCCCATGACAAACCCCTGTGAATGGAGGAGGATTATCTTGCAAAGTGGAAATACCTAGGAATGGCAGGGAATTTACATGGGTAAATACATGGGCAGGCATGAGATCTGGTTTCTGTGCAGAAAAAAGAGAGCATAATTTTGCAATACAGTGGTAACCCTGAGGAGGGGGGTGGGGCATTGGGTTTTGGCTGTGTGGAAGGCTCAGTTCTCTGTGTGGGTGGTGCTGGGAGCAGGAAACAGCAGAAAAAACGTGGTGGAATTCCCCTCCTCCTGCATGGAGAAGGAGCTCGTTTACATAGGCCATGTTTGCATCCATCGGAATTGGCCAGAATATTTGGAGTTCCCACGGGACTGTCAGGCTGCTCTGGCTCCTCCTCGCCTTGCTCAGCCTGCTGTGAGTCACATTAGAGAGACTGCCTTGCATCAGAGATCTGCCAGACAAACATGGGCATCTTTTAAAATGTCTTTAATGAAATCACTCATGTTAGTGTTTATTATTTCAATATTTATTAGCTTTTATTGTACACTCTGTTTTGATAGCCCATTGAAGGAATACAAGCTCTGCTGTTGGTTGGAAAACCACCCAGTGTAACTCCCTGGGGGGACTGCAGATGACATGGAATATGCTTTTTAGGAGAGACCCTCAGTACCAGGGATGTGTCATTAGCATGGCACAGGCAGAGTGTTGGTGCTGATGAAGTTTCATTAGCACAGCACAGCAGAGCACTGAGGCTGAGGGATTCATTAGCTGCTCATGAAGTGCCTTAGGATGCTCCTGTGAGCAGAAGTGCCACATGTGTCTGTTTCTGTATTTTATGTGCTCCTGTGGGGAAAAGGGTTGTGAAAGCCATGTTTCCTGAGCATTTCTGACTGTCACCTCCGTGGGTACGCACACCCAAGTGGCAGAAGTCCTGAGGCTGGAGAGGAAATGTAACCCAGGGCACCAAATGTATAGGCAGTTTAAGAGAAACATATGGAAGCTGAGTTGGTCTGAAGGGAGAAGAAGTCAATGAAAGGAGTCTGTGGTCACAGGGGGAAGGAAAGAACTGTAAACACTGTACAAAGCACAAACCACTCCGTTTTTGTCAGTGTGGGAGCAATGTGATTGCTTTCCTGGCAGGATGGAGCCAACTTTGCCAAGCAGCTTCCCATGTGGATGCTGAAAGCTGGAAATGTGTAGCATTAATTGACAAATATTCCAAGTTTGGGTATTGCTTGTTTTTCAAGGGAGAGAAAAAGGGAAAGAACATGCTAAAGCATGTTGTAGTGTGAACAAGCACCCAGGCCTCCTGGGGAATCTGCAGGATGGTGGCCAAGTGCTGCCGCACCTCGCGGTCTGTGCAGACTGCTCTGCTCACCCGCTGGATTTCAGCTTTGCTGGGATTCGTGCAGCTGGCAGGGGTGAGCTGGGGGGCCATGTGTGTTTGATTGCCTGGGGCTAAGCAGAGCTGTGAGAGCCTCAGGCTGGGGCTCAGTGGTGTTGTCTGTGTCTGTGCTGCAGTGGAGGTGTACAACTGCGCCACCGGCAGCGCCGACTGCTCCCAGTGCCTGGGCAGGGAGGACCTGGGGCACCGCTGCCTCTGGAGCGAGGGCAGCTCCAGCTGCAGGCTGCAGACCGAGCCCCCACAGCTCCCTGAAGCCTGCCCACCCCCTGAGATTCGCAAGGTAAGAGCTGAAGGCAGCTGGGGTGCTGTGCTGGGATGTGGCGGGGGGTGCCAAGGGCCGGGACTGGCTGCTCTGTCCTGCCTGATCTGCACATTGTCCTGGCACAGGATGGGGTCAAAACCAGCACGGAATTACTGGCTGAGTTTCTATGCTGTCGAGTCACCTGGGGGCAAGGACATCTTGCTGGTGACAGGATCCAGTCTTCATCACGTTAGTGGGGAAGACAACAGCACAATCATGGCCAGTACCCTGTCCTCTCGTGGCACTGGGATATTGTCACAACCAGTGCTCTGTCCCCTCACAGCGCTGGGGGCAGCAGCTGTCAGGTGAAAGCAGAGGTGTAGGAGTGGGTTCAAGGCTGGTGTGTGGAAAAAAGCACGTTTCTTCCCAGATATGTTTGCAGCTGAAGTGATCCTTGACCAAAGCCCACTGCCCAACACATCAGAGAAGTGTGATGGTTTCTCCTGTGCCAGGCTGGAGCAAGGAGACCGTGGTGTTGGGTGCACTGGGCAAACAGGAATGTGAGGAGTGATTCTGTGTGCTTCACAGGGCTCGAGTGCTGCTCGGGCACCGGGACTGGCTCAGGGCCCGAGGCCAGAAGCTCCTGGTTGTGCCCTGACCCGGTCCAGTGGGAGGCGTCCCTGCCGATGGCCGGGATCATAGATCTGTCTGGGCTCTGTGCAGCCCGGGCCATGGTGGGTGCCCTGGAGCTCTGACTCTTGCCCTGCCCTGGCGCTGCAGATCGAGCCGCTGCGCGGGCCGCTGGAGGGGGGCACGCTGCTGACCATCCGCGGGAGGAACCTGGGCCGGCGCTTCGGCGACATCGCGGGCGCCGTGCGCGTGGGCGCCGTGCCCTGCGCGCCCCTGCCCCGCAGATACGTCGTGTCCGAGACGTGAGTGGCGCGGGCGAGGCACCGGCACCCCGCATGGCCCCGACCCTGCCCTCCCTGCCGCTGCGCTGGCCGCCGGCACACTGCCATCCCTGCCGTCCCACAGAGTCGTGTGCCAGACCGGGGAGGCTCCGGAGGCGTTTTCGGACGTGGTGACGGTGAACGTGAGCCGGGAAGGGCGGTCCAGGGAGCGGTTCTCCTACGTGGTGAGTGCCTGTCCCGCGTCCCGAGTGTTCCCCGGTGACTCCTGTGCCCCTCGACGTGAGCGTGCAGCTGCCCACGCCTCCCCCGCTGGCTGGGAAGCAGCATCGATAGCCGCATGCTGGGCTCCTCAGGGAGCTGCTGAGGTGTCACCTCACCTGTGGTCACCTGCGCGGGGCGTGGCAGGACCCCAGCAGGAGGGTGGCAGCACAGCCGCGCTCCCAGACTCCGCTCCTGCGGGGGTCTGTCTCATCCCAGCTCTGCTGACAATTCTCCTGCTGTAAAAAGGAGCTCAGCTTTCTTGTACCTCTTTTGCTGAGGTGCTGTTGCAACCTGTGATGTTTTTTGAGACTTGTGAAGCCCCTTTGTGCTGTTTAAGTTACATTCCATGAACTCACATTATTTAGAGCTGATACTTTTGCTGCAGAGATTGTGTTAGTTTTTGCATGAAATAATGTGTAGGGATTCGACTGAAGCTAACCCCGTGTCATTGTGCAGTGAAAAGCCCTTTATAACTTTGTGCTGTGCTGTCTCACAAAGATAGCTTTCATCTCTATAAACCTGAGAGAAATTCATGCATTTTTTTCTCTTCCCTACATGAACCTTGTTCTTGGGCAGTATTCATGGACAGCCATGCTGGGTGGGTGTAGAGGGCACATGGAGTGCTTGGGACCTTTGTGCCTCCACTGCAGCTTCAGCTGGGGCAGGACAGCCCGTGCTGCAAGTTGCTGGCCTGGGAGGAGACTTGGAGCCCCAGAAAACACTTTGATTCCCGGTGGCATTGTGAGGAATTTTGGGCAGATCATGGAGAGTGATTCCCCCACCCTGTAGCCAATGACAGATTGGGTGTTTAGTTCAGGGATTCACAGCATGCAGCCAGCACAGGCATGGCACTCCCAGCACCAGCAGAGCCAGGCTGACAGTGCAGAGGCTGCTGAGGTGATGGCACTGCCTATTTCCATAGCACTATCCTATTTCCAGAGCTTCCAGGTGTCCACGTTCACATCCCAGCCCCTGATCCAGCAGCTGGGAGTGGATTAAGGTGCCAGTGGTGACCCAGTGAGAATGCCCTGGTTTAGGGATTCTCAGGATGTGTGTGCTGAGCTGGCACATCCCCCACTGCTGGCTGCTGGCTGAGAGAGGGGAGAGGGCTGGAGGCTCCTTCAGCAGCGAGGAAAAGCCTCGCAGGAAGCACCTGTGGAAGCACCAATGCTGAACAAAGCCAGCCCCTGACCTCAGCCTGGGTCCCTGTGCCCGCGGCTCCTGGGCAAGCTTAGGGAGCAGGGAGTGGGAGAGCAGGGAGTGCTTGGGTGGCACAGTGGACAGCTGCTGTCTGTCTGTGTCTGTCTGTCTGTCTTGTTTGTCTTAGCAAAGCTTGGAGCAGATATGAGGGAGTGCCCTGCCTTGTGCACATGTGCTGTGGGGGACACTGCATGATGAAGGTGTGTCACACTGAAAGACCTTTCACAGCATTTGCAGACCAAGCAACACTCTTGTTTTCTTGGTTCTCCTCTCACACCTGCTGGCCTGCAAATGGAGTAGCCTACACCATGCAAGGCTGGTCTTGATGGGACCTGAGCTTGGGCACTGGTATAGTTGGTCTGGAAAAGTTTAAAAGACTTTCAGAACTGCCCTTCCAAAGAAGGTACTTCATGAAATACCAGATATTGTTTGTGAGCTACATCTTTCAAAGTCCCCATTATACATGCCTAGGAGAGACAGAATTCAGCTGTAATTGTGCTGAGAAGGAGGGAGAGGCTTCTTCAGGACATTACAGCAGGCTGTGGATGAGCTGGATTTGCCAAAGCTGCCCTGGAGGTGATTGGTGCTGGCAGTGCACCAAGAGCAGCAGCCCCTGGCTCTGGCTAAGGGGAAGGGCTTTGGGGAACAGGAATAATCCTCTCTGCTGATGCTGTAGCTGCAGTTATGAATATGTGGGTTAGAGGCCAAGGGCAGGAGACAGCTGCCTGCAGCCACCCAGAGAAATACAAATTACCCAAATGGATCTGGTGGAAATGGGTGACGGTCAGGACAGACAGAGGAAATGGCTGAAGAGGAGCAAAGCCATCTGAGTGTAGGACAAGGGCAAGGGTAGATGCTGGTACATGGGTTTGTGTGGCACAGACTGCCAGGCAGGGCAGCCCCAGCAGGCTCAGCCTGTGCTCCAGCTGCGTGGTCTGCTCTGCACGGGCTGGGGGAGCAGGGCCAGCCCCGTGGGTCCCTCACAGGGAGCCACCAGTGCCCTAGGGAAGGCTCTCGAGATCATGATTTGCTCTGCCTGGCTGTCCTGCTCAAATGGAGCAGGGATGTTTCCAGCAGCCTCTCCTGGGGTGCCTGTGAGCAGACAAGAGGGCTCAGCGCCACGTGAGTTATCAAAGCCTCCAGCTCATGAATCTCAGGAAGATTTCCAGGGGCTGCAGACACAGATAACATACACACTAATTTCTGCTGCAAATGGCAAGAGGCAAAGTAACTTCCCCCGCAGTTCCTGTTGCCTCAAGAGATGCAGATTTGAAGCTTCCTTAGCAGGGGTCTGATATTCAATTATTTAAACCCAGGTGGCCATTTTACCCATCTCAAGGCCATCATCCAGTGGGGCTTTAACATTATCCTTGCATTTAGGAGGACATGGATCTGGAAGGGCTGAGATGGTAAGGGAAGGAATGAGTGAGAAATTTCCTTTTATTGAAGGACCTTGCACTGTCACTGGCTCTGGACCTCCTGCTGGAAATCTGAAGGGAATGGTGGGATCCTGGGCTCCTGTTTGGCCCCATGTTTCATTTACAGCCAGTATTTAGGGACCAATGAGAGTCACAGAGGTTTTACATGATTTTACTCCTTAGTGTTTGTACCACTTCTCTTGTTCTGAAACCTTGCCAGCAAATCTTTTGCTGTGCTGCTGTTCAAGCCTCATAGTGCTGGACACTTAAAGTTCTGAGTGAATTCCCATGTACAGTGTGTGATATCCAGCTGCAGGTTTACCAGGCTAGAACACAGGTTTCCCTTTGTTTTTAGCTCCCCGTGGTGCAGTCCATCACTCCTCCGAACGGCCCGAAGGCAGGAGGCACCAGAGTGACCATCAGAGGCAGCAGGCTGGATGTGGGCTCAGAGCTCCGTGTCCTCATCAACTCCTCCAAGCAGTGCACGGAGCTCAGGTGGGAGCGGGGCTGGGGGCTGGCACTGGGGTGGTGACAAGAGCCAGAGCTTTAGGAAGGTTGGTGTTGTCCCCAAGAAGTCAGGCAGAGCGAGGGTTTTGATGGGGGCACTGCATGCTGGCAGAGCATCCCCTGGCAGGGACGGTGAGCTGGGAGCTGGCACGTGGCTGTCATGAGCTGCTTGTGGTCCGAGGCTGGCAGCTGCCTGTCAGGGTGCTGAGGCCTGGCTGCCCAGCCCAGCCCCGCTGTCCCCACAGCCGCAGTGACAGCAGCATCACCTGCACCATGCCCGCCGCGGAGCTCACCGCCGCCGTGCCTGTCTGCGTGCAGTTCGAGAACAAGTCCTGTGCCAGCCACAACATCACCTTCAAGTACGAGAAGAACCCGGTTATATCAGACATCAGCCCCAAAAAGAGCCAGATCAGGTGAGATCCTGCCCTAGCTGCGACAGCCTAGGCGGGGGGACAGTTCCAGGGGGGAGGGGGTGGGCAAAGGGTCCTGGCAGGACAAAGGGGCTCAGCATCTCAGCCCTGGGCTGGACAGGTATAGAGGGTGTTAGCTTGCTCTTGGGGTGCTCCAGGGTAACCCCAGCATGGGAGTAGAAAGAGGTCTCACACACCAGGACTCACACATAGCTTGTTCTGATGCATTTAGGAGTGCAGAAATGCCAGCCTTGGTAACTACGCTGTGCATACCTGGTGAGTGCTTTGGGGAGATCCAGGTGGGGGCTCTGTGAGACCCTGAGGATTTTTCTTGGCAGTAAAACTGCTGGAGATTAAAATGAGATTTGTAATTTTGGATTTCAACCTTCCCTGAGGTCACAGTATTTAATTTTTAAAGTGCATTGCTTTTAGTTTCACGTCTCTGTGGAGTTCTCAGACTTCTGTTCCCTTGGATACTGGTGGTGAAATACCACCCTCCTCACCTGTGGAGCTGAAAAACCCAGGGCTGGGTAGGAAATCTGGGAGGGCAGTGGCTGTGCTGGTGGGACATCACCGAAAGCAGCACGCCCGGGGCAAGTGTGAGCAGGCTCTGGTGGTCTGATGCCCTTGGAACAAAGCTGCCTCTCTGTTCCCAAGCACAATGCCAAGGCTGCAGGCTGTGGGAATGCTGGGGAAAGGCAGAGCCATGACTCAGCCAGGCACAGCCCCTTGAAAGCTTCCAACTGCTGAGTGGCCAGAGCAGTGTCTAAAAAGAGACAAGGGAAGAATGTCCTGCCTGTGGTGTGAAAATATAGCTGGGTCTGGTTTCTCTTACCATATTGATAAAATAATCCATATAACCAAAATCTAACCAATACAAAAGTTGTACAGTAGTCTGCAGATGTGACAGGCCCCTAGTTAGAAACTTGAATCATAACTTCCTAGTGATGTCCCCAGGCTTCAGAGAACCCTGGGGCCTCGTGCCAGAAGTCACTGTGCCTGGAGGGCTCTTCAGATAACAGGACTTTTGAGTCTTGGCTGTTCCCTGGCAAATACTCCAAACAAGTCAAATGTGATACAGGGGAAGGGGAAGGTTGATCTAGGGTGCAGATGAGTGGTGATGGTCCTCCAGCCATTGCTCTGCCTTGTGAACACTGGGGACAGGGGATGTCTCCTGGCCATCACTTCACAGTCACTCACATAGCCAGTGGCCAAGCTGCCTGCTGCATACCCTGGCATGTACAGGCTGCTCTTCTGGGCACTGGGAGGAAGGGGGACATCCACTGATGCTGGAAGAGGCTCGCCCCTTTCCAACAGAGCATCTACTCCTCCTTCCTTCCTTTCTTCCCTGGTGTTGTGGCAGCTGTGTGGATCTCTGCTGTTGGGTCTCATTTTCTGCTCAGGCAGCTTGGAAACGTCTCTGAGTAAATGACAGGAGGAAGATGCAGCCATCACATGCCACTGCTGCACTGTCCTCTGCAGTCACCCTCTCTTTCTTCCCTTCCCAAAGCGGGGGCAGGATCATCACCCTGGAAGGAAGAGGCTTCGGGCTGGTGCAGAACGTGTCGATGGCTGTGCGTGGCATCGGCAGGGAGCACACGGTGGGTGCTGGCTGGGAGGGCAGTGCTGCTGCCAGCAGGGAGCCCGGGCCTGGCTGTGCCTCGGCAGGGGCTGGCAGCGCTGCTGCTGCGGGTTGTGACGTGCTGCCCTGCTGCCCCCAGCGCTGCAAGGTTCACACCGACACGGCCATCACCTGCCCCTCTCCGGCCGCCTCCAACGTCACCGCGGGCACCAAGCCGGCCCCCGTGGATTTCTACCTCAACGGGCGCCTCTACACGGACGAGCGCTCGGCCCTGGACCAGGAGCTGTACCCCGAGGAGGCCCTGCCCGTCAGCAGCTTCAGCCTGGGCTACTATGCTGACCCCCAGTTCTCCACGGCCAAGAAGGAGAAGTGGATCAAGCACCATCCTGGCGAGCCCTTAACGCTGGTCATCCATGTAAGAGGGGTGGTTACAGCTCTGCTTCTCTCTGGGTGCTGCCAGCTCCACCCCGGGCAGCTCCTCACTGCACAGGGACTGTCCACAGGCAGAAGGGGGAGGATGGGACCTGGAGAGGCTGGAGCAGGTGAATTTGGCTCAGCCTGCAGCCTCTGCATCTTCCACCCCAGGAGATGCAGCCTGGTCTGGGGATGCCTTCTGAGGCAGAGAGCTGTGTGGGGAGGGTGTTGTAGCAAGGGGCTAGGTGAAATGCTGGACGTGTGGAAAATAACTGCAGTGCCCTGGCCTGAAACCAGGCAGGTGCTGCAGAAGGGCCTGACAATAGGTGTTTGTTCCTGCAGAAACAGATCATTCATTCTTCTCTTTTGGCTGCTGAATTCAGCTCAGCTCACAAGGAAGTTGGGGTGCAGAAGCTGAGTGGCCTGGACAATGAGCAGCAGTAATTCAAAGGCCATTGTTTGCTGCAGGATATCCTAATTGTTTGCAACGTGCTCCAGAAATGTGCTCCCCCTTTCTCAGGTTTTGCAGGCGCATCCCCTGGCTGTCCCCTCCTCTGCACATCCTTCCCCCCTCCCAGATGGGCTCTTACATCCTTATCTTCCACACACAGCAGGCCCGATCAAAAGCAGATTTTTCCAGGTTCCATGAGGGGCTTGTTCATCCTATGCCCCATGCTGAGTGAAGAATGGGAAACAGGAAAATGGGGAATAGCCTGGTTTTGGCTTTCCTGTGGAGTACTGGAAAAATGTCCTTGGTGAGGGAGAGTCTTCCCAGGTCTGCAAAACAGCAGGGAATATGGAAAGTAAAGCAGGAAGATCGATTGCAATTCCAACTGCTATGCTGCAGCCTGACATGCTGATTTTATTTCTGTCTTTAGAAAGAGCCTGACAGCCTGGGCCTGGAGAGCAATGAGTACCAGGTGAAAATCGGCCTGATCTCGTGTGAGATCCAGATTGTTTCAGACAAAGTCATCCACTGCTCCATCAACGAGTCTCTGAGCTCCTCGGAGCGGCAGCTGCCCGTGACGGTGAGCCTGGGGCACAGGGGGTCCCCTGCCCTCGTGGGGACCCTCAGGAGCTGCAGAGGGGACAGAGCACACCGTGCTGGCGTGTGGCAGGGCAGCTGGTCAGCAGGTGCAGGGGTGGGGACAGAGGCAGTGCTCCCACCCTGGGAACCACAGCTGAGTTCTGCACCGTGCCCAGGGGAGCCTGGGCAGCCCTGGAAGGCACACTGAGGTCTCAGGCATGCCAGGTTTTGTCACCTGCACTGATTTTCTCATTTTGGGGATTTCCTCACAGCTCAAAGCCGTTGGCTCTGCTCCCTTCCAGAGAGTCCAGCCCTCACTGGGTCCCTGTGTGTGACCAGCAGGGTGAGAGCAGTGCTCAGGGCTTCCAAAGGCTGTTGCTTTCCTGCTGAAAGAGTTCCACGTTCAGGGCTGCTGTTTCCCCTTGTGCCTGCAAATGCAGCACACTTTGTCCCTGCCCTGTTCTCCAGAGGGCTTGGCTGAATGCTGTGCCTGCCTCAGTTTCCCTGTGTCACACACATCTCTCCCAGCCCCTGTGCTGGATGGGAGCCTGGGGCAGGGATGGGAGGGAGAGCTGGGGGGAACTGCAGAGCTGTGGGGCTGGGCTGCCCAGGAGAGAGGCACAAGGATGCACCACCAATTCACTGGCAGGGCTGTCCAGTGGACTGGCAACAATCTGAGGTGTATGAAATTCTGTCGCAAACTGGAAACATGGAAATGCAGAAGTCAGAGAATTTTTTGAGTCATCTTAACAGGAATTTTAAACAGGGTAATTTTTAACCTTTTTTTTCCTTTTTTTTTTCTTTTTGTTTCTGTAAGAACTGAGAAACAGGGGAATCCCTTTGTGGAAGAAAAGGAATTTTTGAGTTTGCTAGTCTTGGTGTGGCATTAACAAATCAGGGCAAGTCCCCAGGAAGCAGGAGAGTCACAATGCTGTTCAGACTGCACCAGCAATGAAAGTGCAGCTAATTAATCTGCTTATATTCATACCTTACTACCTTACATACCTTCATACCTTACTAAACCTACAGATGTGGCTGAGGCCATCCCACGAGGGGCTGCTGCTTTATCCCACTTGAGAAATGGCTTTGGTGACACAGGGCAGGCACGTGGGGGCCTTGCCTGGGTCACTCTGAGTGTTGAGTAGAGCTGTCCAGCTGCTCAAAAGAGACTTGTCAAGACCTTCAGGCCCATCTTTGTTCATGACCAAACAGTTTAAACATTGAATTAAACAGCAGCCATGGGATTATTTTCTCTGAAAAATGGAAAAGGGTGAGCTGGTGAGGGAACAAAGACTCGAAGCACATTGAGGAGCTGCCTCATTGCAGCATCTCAGAGGGCAGAAGTGGAGATGCTGAGGCTGGGCTGTGAGGCTGCTGAGTGAACCTGCCCAGGTGCTCCTGCAGTGCCCTGGCTCCTGTCCAGCACTGTGGCTCTTGGACAATGCCAGGGTAGAGACCAAAGCTCTCCATGTCTGGAGCCTTGCACTGGCAGCACCATGCCCTCACTGTGCTCCTGGAGCTGGGTTCCCCTCAGGATGGAGCTGTGTGTCTGGTGGTGGAGCTGCTGGGCAGATCCTGCTTGTGGGATGGCTTTGGTCCAGTGGCTGAGGGCTGCTGGAGTTTCACCCCAGTGGACACCTTTCCCAGAGGTGTTTCATGACACAGGAAATCAAAGATTAGTTTTGATTAATCAAAAGATCAATCAAAATCATAAGATTATTGGAGCTCTTCCCTACCTAATTTCAAGGTTTTTTCTCAAGTTTCTCTCACTTCTCCTTCCTTGGGAGAAATGAAACTCACATTTCCAGAAGCGAAAGCCTTGTGTGGTCATGAGTTTTCCTTATCAGATGATACTGTGGAATCCTTTCATCCCCAGGGCCCGAAGAGCTGTTTGTAAACAGCTCTCAGTAACTTGCCAGCCTGTGATGTGTGCTGGCCTCTTCCCTTCTGGAGATCAGGAGACCAAGGACTGAGCTCTAGTGGTTTGTGCTTGTTGTCACAAGAAGCACAGGCTGGGAGCAGAGCCAGCCCCTTCTGACACCCCTTTCACTGCTTTAGCCACAAGATCATTACTCCTCTATAGTCTCATTTATTTTTATTCCCTTCGTTTATTTATATTTCAAGGACTTCCAAGTTTCTTAACCCTGCTTCTTCTGGGTGGCAGCTATTCTGATTGTGGAGGAGAAAGGCGAGTGCAGCAGGGCTCCAGAGGCTGATCAGAGCCATAAAAAGTTGATGATTAGTGGAAGTGATTTTCTAGTGAGAGCAGCACCTTGCTCAGTGCCATAGCTCTCTAGGGAAGGGCTGTCCCCTCTGGGGCAGGAACACTTGTGCCACCAAAGCCCTGTGGTGGTCCTGGGATGGCACCACTGCAGCAGCACAGCCTGCTGGGTGTGGCCTTGGCATCCCCCAGAGCACAGGGAGGGAACTGGGCTCCTGGAGCCTGACAGAGTGCCCGGGATCTGGCAGTGAAGGGCACAGCCCAGCTCCCTCCCTCCCAGCCTGGGAGCGAGTGACTCCTGGGGTGAAGGTCTGCTGGGTGCTGCCCTGTGTGCACCCTGCTCCCAGACCCTTGGAACCCTGCTCAGCTCCTGCTTTCCTTCCCTCCTTCTCCCTCCTCAGATCCAAGTTGGAAAGTTCAACTACACAATTGCCATGCTGCACCTCGGGGGAGGAGAAACTGCCATCATTGTCTCCATCGTCATCTGCAGCATCCTGCTGGTCCTCTCTGTCGTGGGTAAGGGAAAGAACCACGGGTTCCCAGGCTCTGGCAAGGCTTTTCTCATGGCATGTGGTGCCATGAAGGTGACTCTGAGTGCTGCAGTTGTGCAGTGCCTGAAGCTAGTCTGGGTGCAGCAGGCATGGCACACAGCTAGTACCAGGGCCACTGCTCCCTGCAGCACGGAGCTTTTCCTGGCTGAATCCACAACTCAGTTCTGTGACTTGAACCTGTGATATTTATAAACTGAATAATAATCCCCAAATGCTTAGTAGTTACTATAATACAAAATAAAGAAGGATGTGAAAAACTGATCATGGTTACAGGCATGACTGTCCCAGACCATTCCAAAGGTGCTTAGGCCAAGATCCTGTCATCAGGAACAAGCAGTGTCAGGTGCCTGGCTGAGTAGGAAGAGCAGAGCCAACATCCAAATCTGAAGCAGGCACATTGGTGAATGTACCTGGCTGGAAGCTGTGCTGCACACCTTTGTCCTTGGGCTTGGGTCCCTGCACAGAATGACTGTGCAGCAAGAAACCTGCCAGTTCACAGTAAATGAGGGCTTTATAGTAAGGATTTAATTTATTTTTAATAAAGGCTCTAATGCACCATATTTACTAGATGCACCACCCATCATTAGAAACATTTCTGGAGGTATGGGAAGACTGTCAGATATGAACACTGTAATACAGGTGGTAAACATCCTCAGTTCTGTATTCATTAATCAGCTGGAACACATTAATATACAGTTAAGCTGAATACAGACAGCCCAGACCTAAATTGAAGATGACAGTTACAGCAGGATCATTAAATCCCAGCTGGTTTTACTTATTTACAGATAATCGACAACTGCCTGAGCAGATACCAGTCTGGTGGTAGGTGTGAAACCAGCTCTGGGTTCAGCTTTCTGCACTCGTGTCAGGGAGAGCTGCTCTGATCCCAGCTGCTCCTAAGCCTGGGTCCAAAAGGTTTGTTCTGTCCCTCTTTTGCAGCTCTCTTTGTGTTCTGCACAAAGAGCCGCAGGGCTGAGCGCTACTGGCAGAAAACGCTGCTGCAGATGGAGGAGATGGAGTCCCAGATCCGGGAGGAAATCCGCAAAGGTGAGTCTGGCTGGGTGCCAGGCAGCCATGGCTGGGAGTGGATGTCAGGTTAGGCTGGAAGCAATTCACCTTGTGCTGTGTAGAAGTTCACAGAATTTGTAGGAGTTTCTGAGGTCTCCTGTGAGCTTTGACAGAGTTTGGGAATGTGGCTCGGTGACTGGAAGTGTGGCCCTGCCATGTCCTGCTGCCTGGCTTGGGCAAGCCACTGATCTCCAGTGCCACCAGCTTCTCTGCCCTGGGGCTAATGGTCCTTGGCTGTGTCAGAGGGTTCCTTGAAGGTCACACTAACCTCCTGGGTGCAGCAGAAACTGCAACACACTCCTCGTGGAGCAGTGGGAGTATTCCAGGTGCTGGCACCCACCATCCCACGGCCCATGATCCTGTCCTGAGGGGACTGGGGCTCCTGGGGCAGAGAATGTTCTGTCAGTGCTTGGGGCAAGGTGCACAGTCTGAGGGTTAAACCCAGTGGGAATGTGCTGCTCAGAGCAAACACAGCTGCAGCCCCTGCCAGGGCACAGCACGAGGGGCAGAGACGAGCCCTGCCCTGCTTCCAGTGCCAGCCTCGGGACTGGGCTTCACCCTCTGTGCCTCTCTCTGTGTAAGGTTTTGCAGAGCTGCAGACAGACATGACAGACCTGACCAAGGAGCTAAATCGCAGCCAGGGGATCCCCTTCCTGGAGTACAAGCACTTTGTCACCCGGACATTCTTCCCCAAAGTAAGGACACAGCGCGTGTCACGGGCACCTCACTGCTCCCAGAAATGTCCCAACCAGTTCAGGGCTCTGCTAAAGGGCTTTTACAGTGTCACAAAATCATTCCACTGTTATATATTTACTTGTCACATATTTCAGCCTCAATTATCATCAAAAGTGGAGCTGCCCCTCCTGAGGTGTCGTTCAAGATCGGGTTTGTTCGCACATGACAGAGGCTGGCGGCAACTGTCCCAGGAGTTGTTCTGCCTTGCCTGTTTGGGGCCATTGCACACCTCCTCTGAAAGAGCTTTCACACAAGCAGAGTGCTGGGGTCTCCTCAAGGGCTCCACTGCCATCCCACTCCATGCAGCAGAGGCTGAAGGGTGGCTGGAGGGTGAATTGGCAATCAGGGAGAGGGGCTTTTTATCCCATGCATGGTGTCCTCCAACATTCCCAGCAGCTCAGCCAGGCCTCAGGAGCTCTTTGGATGTCTCTGTCTCTCCTTTCCTCCCTGTCCAAGGTTGGTGTGTGGTGCTCCCAGTAAATGTCCCTTGGGCACCCAGTCCCAATCTGTCAGCCCCGAGTCCTTCAGCAGAGCTGCCCCAGACTTGCTGGTGCCGTCATTGCTGTCACTGGCTGCTCTGCTGTGGGCCTATGTGCCCTTCACTGTGGCTGTATTTCATCCCTGAGGCAGTTGTGTGCCAGTGCTGAGGACTGAGATGATGATTTATGACTGCAGAGTGTTTCATTAGTAGCTATTAGTCAGGTTTTTCAGTTACGCAGTCTCCATGTCTCACTAGAGGCTTCAAGATTTGGGCTGGTATATAAATGCTAGAGATTTAAACATTTTTCCCATCTGTTTTAAAAGTTACATATGTTGAAACACCCAGAACTCCTCTATTTTGATATAGTCTTCTGTAAAACTGTCTCTTTTGGGAGTTTTCTAGCTGTCACATTACTCTATTTGCAGTCTCCCTGCCCTAACAGCCTTGCGTTTGTGCAGACGTCTGCCTCCCCCCATCCTTGTGGTGTTTACTCATTCAGGAGGCTCTTGCAAAGTGTTCCAAGGCTCCCTGAGCCAGCCCCGTGCATGTCCCTGGAATGGGTGGCTTTAGTCCCAGTGCCATGCCTCCTATGTCATTCCTCTGTGCACAGCACGCAGTGCCCTCCCTAACGCTGTGCTTGGTTCCAGTGTTCCTCTCTCTACGAGGAGTGCTACATCCTGCCATCCCAGCAGCTCAGCTCACAGCTGGGCTCCCAGGTCCAGGAAACACATCCTCTCCTGGTGGGGGAATGGAAGGTGAGTAACCCACTGCCAGCTTCTGGGTGTTGCTAACCATTAACACAGAGCAGCACTGGATCAGCTTTGGTGGCTGAAGAAGGCAGATCTGTGAATCTGCTCTTGCATGAAGAAGTGTTTCCCTGGGATCCTTCCTGGCTCTGTAACCCTGAGGCTGCAGTAAGGTCTAGAACTTCTACAAGCCAACCAAACCCAGCCCTCTTCACCTCTCCTTGTATACCCACTAATTGTTTTGTCAGCCCTCAGCTGCACTTGCTCCATCTGTCTCATGGTGGGGAGCCCCAGACTGGCCACAGTGCCCCAGGTATGCTCAGGAGTGCTGAGCAGAATGGAATGGCCACTGCCCCAGCTGTGTGTTCCCTGCCAGCAGAGCTGCTGGCTGTGTCAGGTGGAGGGAGGAGGGGCTCTTCTGCTTTGTATTTCTGTGTTCAGTAGGGGCATCCCTGCCATCAGGAGAGATAAAATGTGGAGGAAAGCAACAACCAGGGTTTTCTTAGTCTGCTTTCTAAATTTTTCTTCAGATCCCTGAGAACTGCAGACCCAACATGGAAGAAGGAATTTCTCTGTTCTCCACCTTACTCAACAACAAGCACTTCCTCATTGTGTTTGTCCATGCTCTCGAGCAACAGAAGGACTTTGCTGTCAGAGACAGGTATGAGCTTCAGAACTAAAGGCTTGGCAGCTGCAGGACACTGATTTATTCCTAACCCCAAGCAATGCAGCCAGTGTCTGGCTGTGTTTCAGTGCACAGTTGAGTCACACTGGCCTCCCTATTTCTGTTAGAAATGGGTGGCCATAAGCCCTGAAGAGCACTCACCCCTTTGGTTTACCAGTGAGAGTGTGCAAGCTGAGCTGAGGTCCTGCAGCACTGAAGGAGGGCTGGAACTTCTAACACCATTAGGAAGGCTCATGAAAATTGTCTGAAAGACTGCCTTTGTGTGTTGGGTTTTTAGTGCCAGTCAGCAGTTCAGCCTTGTTGGACTGGGCCTTGAGTCCTGTACCATTCTGTATTTCAGGTGTAACCTGGCCTCCCTGCTTACTATTGCACTGCATGGGAAACTGGAGTATTACACCAGCATCATGAAGGACCTCCTGGTAGATCTAATAGATGCTTCAGCTTCCAAAAACCCCAAGCTTATGCTGAGGAGGACAGAATCTGTGGTGGAGAAGATGCTCACCAACTGGATGTCCATCTGCATGTACAGCTATCTCAGAGTAAGAGCCAGCCCCTGCTGCAGTGGGTGCAGGATCACCTCTGTGTGCAGCAGGGATGGGGGACGTGGGGGACAGCCTGACACTGGCAGTGCCACTCCAGTGGTCACTAGCACTTGGCAGTCTGATGTATTGAATGATTCAGGTGTAGGAAAGCAACCTGACGTTTTCAGTTGCTTCTCCACTTCTGCCCAGGGCCTTGGTGAGCTCAGCCTTCATGGCAGGCCAGAGCACAGATCAGCGTTTTCACTGTGCTGGAGAAGAGCCATGGGGGAGCTGAAAAATAGCCAGGATGGCTGGAGGTGCTGGGAACCACGTGGTTGTGTGTAGTTTGGGTGTAGTTTGGGTGTAGTTTGGGTGTAGTTTGCGTGTAGTTGTGTGAGCAGCTCGTGCTGAGCTGTCAGTGTGTCTGTCCCTGGAGCCAGGGGGCTGAGAAGGACAGGGGGCAGGGGACAGGGTGCCAGTGTCTCTGTGTCACCATTGCTGTGTGGGGCCTCTCCTGCAGAGGCATCCCGTGGTTCTGCTCACATCTGAGCAGAGCTGGGGTGCCTGTCCCAGGAGGCTGATGGGCTTCTCTTGGTAATGAGCAGGAATATGTTTGGCATCTCAGAGCCATCAGCAGTCCATCTGCTCAGTGCTTTATCTTCAACATTTGCCAGCTCTGTTTGGAATTCCCCAGAAGAATTGAGCAATAACTTAATTGATTCCACAGCAGTTAATTGGAGGATACCCCATTTTACTCATGGGAAGAGCCTTGAAAAAGCTTTTGAAAAAATCTCTTTTTCCAAAGTGTTTTCTACATGCACAGAAGCGATTCTATATTGTCTTCATACATATTGTGATGTTGTCTGATCCCAGTTGATCACTTTTTGTCCTAAAGCAAGTGGTTTTGCAGTTCATAATCTTTCATTTTAGCTGACACAGTTAGCCAGTCTAATGAAAGAAGAGTTACAGGAGTGGATGAGGTTGGCTGTGCCAATGTAGCCCAGCTACCCAGCCTGTAAGGACAGAAAAGAGGAAATTAGTAAAATTTTTGTAATCCTCAGATTTTGTGCCTGTAGTTTAACCATTGGAGAAAAAAAAGTGCTGATTTTCCCTTTTGGGGAGGGGAGACCACATGTGAGGCATCTGATCCAGCTCCAGCTTGTGCTAAAAATGGACATTGTGCAAGAAGGCTTTCTCAGGGAAAAAAGAAAAAGAGGAAAGTGGAGCCTTATCACATGGGCCTGAGGGCTTGAGCACATTGCACAGCTCACAGTGGTGAGGAGCTCCACACACAGCACTGGGTGGGAGCTGCCCATTCCTGCAGGCTGGGCTGGGGCCTGTGTGGGCTGTGGCCATCCTGGGGGGCTGTGGCCATGCCAGGGGGGGGGCTGCTGGCTGAATGTGCATTTCCATCCCCTGCAGCAGGTTCTTGGCAGGGGCTAAGGCTGCACACTGGATTTGCAGTCCAGCCTGAAGCCATGGCAGTGCAGAGCATCACTGCAGCCTCTGTCCCATCTCTGAAAGCAAATGGTTTCCAAACTAAAGAGCAATGAAGTTGATTTCCAGGAGACTCTGATATCTCACATTCTCCATCCACAGTGAGGATGGGATCAGAGGAGACACTGAGCTGCTCCTGAAATATGAAAAGGGAAAAGAATTGGTCAGACAGGAGTGTCTGGAGGGGAAATTTGTCCCAGGTGACAGAAGCCCAGCTTTGCAATGGGACAGGAGCTTGATCCAGATCAGCAGAGCTGGCATCTGCCCCACCACACAAATGAGGCTGGAGCTCCTGTGGTGGAGCAGGCAGCACCTCCTTCCACACGGCTGGTGTCAGCTCAGGGCTGTGATTTAAATAGTAGTGATAGCCAAAGGCCTCCCATGTGCCTTGCATTCCTAAGGATCAAACTCTGCTGCCTTTGGAGAGGCATTTCTTGGTTAAAAAGAAGGCTTTCCCGCCTGCCTGTAGCACTGCTCTGTCAGACATGTGATGATGGGCCTGGTTTTCATTCCTGAATTATCCCCATTAATCACAACGTCTATTTGAAACAGCTGCTGAGAAAGTCCCCGCCGTTGTGCAGTGGAAAAATTCCAAGTGCTTGTATTTTCCCTTGTAAGTCAACGCTACATGCTCAAAACATTTGTTTCACATTAATGCTCTGCCTAACAGCCCGTCCATTTGTGTTTTGGGGGAAAATGATTTGAAGGAGCTGTCTTCAGCTGGGAAGGAGCTGCTGGCCACAGGCATTCGTGGCCTGCACATGTGGAGGGCACCTGAAGGCTGGAGTGCACTGGTGGGGCTGGCTCAGCCTGGGAGGGGCTGGCAGGGGCTTGCTGAGAGCCACGGGGGCTCAGAGGCAGCTTGCAGCATTTGCACCATCAGTGCAGAGCTCTACCTCTGCAGAACTGAGTGAGAATCACAGATGAAATGGTCCACATCTCTACTTTGTGCTACAGCTTTGGTGGAAAAAGCTTTAAAAGAAAACCTTCTCCATGGGCTACCACAGTGCCATTGTGCCTGGCTCCTAACAGGGTTGGGGAGTTAAAGGAAAAGTAGAGTTCTAGAATTTGGCTTTTATGTCTGGGTCCAAGCTTACCCAAGTTTTGTGTGTGGGATGGTTTGGTTCTTCACAGAATGCAGATAGCTGTCCCAAAATTAGCAGGCACTTGGGATAAGCAGCTGTTTTCTGTGCTGTTCCCACCCTAAGCTCACCAAAACATTTTGGAAATGGCTGTAGAGTGTTCCTGGGAGGACATCTATAATAACTTGTCAGAGTTGTGTTAATAGGGCAGCAACATGTGAATCCAGTCTGTGCTCTAAACCTTTTTGTTTTCCCAAGCATATAAAAATGAAGCCCTCCCACGCTCCTTGTGCGTGGAACAGTTCAAGTCCTGCCAGCCTGAACTGTGCTTTCCATTACTGCAGTTATTTCAGTGCCCTGGGTAGCTTTAAGGGCCCATAACAGTTCAGTCAAAAATGAAAATGAAGTCTCATTAAAATACATTCACAATAGGAGGAAAAAAAAAGGCCCCAGACTGTGTTTTTTTTAAGTATTTTTTTGTCCTGAATCAGCACTGATCTCTTCTGGTTAAACTTCCTTTCTCCTAACCAGCCAAGTCCAAAGACAGTTTTGATTCCTTTCCAGATGAGTTTTCCGAACAATGCTGGAGGTTTCACAAGTTTGTCATTTTATCTCTAGTCCCTGCCTGCCAGCCCTTCTTCCCCTGCTTTGAAATTCGCTGTCTGATTAGCACTTTTGCAGATTTCCATAACATCCCACAGTTCCTGAGCCTGAAAGCCAAAAAGGCGAACAGAAATAGCATCTCAGCAGTGGAGCAGTGTCCCCTGGCCCAAGTCCTGCTGTGCCCCCTGCAGTGACCCTGCAGTGCCCACCCTGCCATGCCAGGAGCCTGTGTCAGCAGGGAGGTGCTGACCCGAGCACCCGTGCTCATTTCAGCCCACAGGGGCTCCCACAGCAGAGGGACTCTCCCTTTTTAATGCTTCTGGAGGCACTGCAGTCTGCCTTTGGCTGGAGCTGCCCATGGCAGGGACCCTGAGTTTAGCCTCAGGTTTGTCCCTGCTCCATGTGACACAAACAGGGCTCCTGTCAGTGTCAGAGAGTGACGTGTGCAGGGCCAGCCCGTGGTGTCTTGTTTGCAGTGTGAGGGCAGTGGTGCTGCAGCCCCAGGAGGTCTCCATGGCACTGCTGTCCCCTTGTTATATCTTCTTATATCTTCCTTCTGCCTTTCTCTCCTAAATGAGCTTTGTGTCTTTGCACATTCCTCACTCCTGGCAATGCTCAGCTTCTCCAGTTCTTGACTCCACATCTTCCCCTACGTTCTGGGAGCGATGCCTTCCTGCATCCCACAGCCCTGCTTTGAGCCCCTTTGTGCTGCCTGCTCTCAGGAGCACTGCAGGAGCCCGGACACCCCTGCAGCACACCCAGAGGGCTGCCTGGTGCTTGTGAAGCCACCCTTGCAGAGGAAGGGAGAGCCCTGCAGCATCCCCAGCACCACCCGCACCAAATGCTGCGCTGCCAAATTGACATCCAGCTAATTGCTTTAGCAATTATAGGACAATTAGGATAAAAGAATCACCAAGTTTTAATTAAGGAGCAGATTGAACAGGATTTAGCAGTTCCTAGCTGACAAATATCAAAGCCCTGGGTATCTGTTGTCTGGAGCAGGCTCTCAGATGGCAGGCCTGTGTGTGGGGGGAGGCTCCAAATACAGAAATGTGCAGAATTTGCACTTGCCTCACTGGAAGGAAATTGAACGTGAACATTAGGGAGAATGGGATGTACTCTAACACTGAAGAGCTCCTTAAGAAAACAGCTGAAGTTTCCCTTGCACATCAGTGCAGCAGGCAGAAGTGAATCAGAAATTTGGCATTAAACTGCAGCTGAATCACATCACAAATAGATGCTCCCTGTTGTATTTTTCGTTCTTGCTACAGGAGTGCCACCTCTCTCCCATTAACTTAGGTTTGATGAATGTAAGGAGTTAAATGGTGTGTTTGCTTGCTGTCACATGGGAACAGCTTGTTGGCCCTGATCCTCTGCTTTGCTGTGAGGAGGGCTCTGCTGTGGTATGAGAAGTATGAACACTGGTTCCCAGAGCCACAGGCCCAGGCTGTGGGCTCACTCCCAAACAGTTCAGTGGCAAACCATGCAGTGCAATGAGAGGTTCAGCTGACACGTTCATGACAAAGCTGGGTGCTCAAATATCTGCTCTTGGGTTTTTGTGCACACCAGCCCTGTCTTGTCCTGCTGAGTGCTGTGTGTTTTACAGTCTGCACCCTGTCAGATTGCAGGGAGCATCTCTGTAGCACAGCGTGCTGGGTTCCTGTGTAATTCACATGTAAATTAATGCACATTTGCATTCTACTGAGTATCTTGTGGGCACATCCCCACTCAGCACAGCCATGCATATGTCCCTGCCTTCTGAGCAGCACCAGCTCTGCCCCTGAGACAGCACAGGCTGGCACAGTGCAGTCCCCAGCTCCAGGGCTTGCTGCAGAGCTTGGACGGGCTGTGTTGATGCTGACAGCTACAGCAGCCCCAAAAACGGCCTGCGGCTGTTGTTGGCTGTTGTGTCCTCTCCCCCATCTGCTCTCTCATGTCACCACGAGTCTGAAAACTTCTGAGCAGCCTCAGAGAGAGGCAAGTGGGAGCTGGGAGGTGATGGCCCCCACCAGGTGTTTGCAGCACCTGGGGTGGACTGGTCCTCCTGCCTGGAACAGAGGCACTGTCCACACAGAGCCTGTCCCTGCTGCACTGCTGATGGACCTGTCACCACCAGGCCCGGTCTGCTGACTTGGTTTTCTTTCCTTTCCCCAGGAGACAGTTGGAGAGCCCTTCTTCCTGCTGATCTGTGCCATCAAACAGCAGATTAACAAGGGCTCCATCGATGCCATCACAGGGAAGGCCAGGTACACCCTCAATGAGGAGTGGCTGCTGAGGGAGAACATAGAGGCAAAGCCAAGGGTGAGTACCCAGGTGCTGGGGCTCCCCCAGAGCTGGGTGAGAGGGGGATGCTGTACTCATAGCTTTTAGGTCTGCACAGCTGGTGAGAGGAGAAGGCAAAAAGAGGAGAGGGTTTCTGCTAGAAAGAGTTGCTCTCCTTGCCCTGCAGCTTTGGGCTGTGACTGAGGCAGTGGCTGTGTCTCCCTGGTCTCTGAGAGGTGTCTGTGGCAGCCTGTGGGCTCTCACAGCTGCCTCTCCTGCTGTCCAGGAGCTCTCAAGGGCTCCAGGCATTGCAGCAGACCCATCCTGCAGCAGGCTTAGCGCTGCTTTAAGCAGTGGAGCATCAAGCAGAGGCTGAGCAGTGAGCTTTGGTGGTGCAGTTAGTCACCAGTCAGAGCCAAGCAGCCAAGGACATGGCTGGTGATGGGGGCTGAGCCTTCCTCCTACCTCGTGGTGGTCAGGCCCCATTAGCAGGACAGCATGAGAGGGAGCTGCTGTGATGCTCCCTGTGCTCTCCCAGCTTGGCCAGCAGAGCCCTCAGCCCCTGGGCTGTAAATCAGTGCTTCCCATGCTGTAAAGCATCCATGGCCACATTAGCTCAGCCTGATTTCCATCAGCATGGGCCCAGGGCTGTGCAGACACTGCAGCTCCCAAGCAGCACCAGGCAGCTGGTCCCTAACCCAGCCTCTGCCTGCAGAACCTCAACGTCTCCTTCCAAGGCTGTGGGATGGACTCCCTGAGTGTCAGAGCCATGGACACCGACACACTCAGCCAAGTGAAAGAGAAAATTCTGGAGGCCTTCTGCAAGAACGTCCCCTACTCCCAGTGGCCCAGGGTGGAAGACGTTGACCTGGGTAAGGAGCAGTGCATGGCACGAGCCAGGCTGGAAAACCAGGGAAGCATTGCAGGTGGTGCCTGTGCAGCAGGGGGGCAGAACCAGGGCAGGCCCTCAGCCCAGACCCCTGTCCCTGCCTGCCTGGGGCTGGGTCTCACCTCGCCCCTCTCTGTGTCCAGAGTGGTTTGCCACCAGCACCGACAGCTACATCCTGCGGGACCTGGATGACACCTCGGTGGTGGAGGATGGCAGGAAGAAACTCAACACGTTGGCACATTACAAGGTAAAGCTGTGACACCCCAGGGGAGCCCTGCTCCCTCGGAGCCTGCCTGGCCTCCCCTCCAAAAACGGGATCAGCAGCAGCAAGCAGAGGGGTTGCCATAGCTCTGTGAGAGCTTCCAGGGAATAGACATCTGCCCTGGCGAGAATCTCGTTAATATTGCAACACACAGAAACTAATTAACACTCTTCATGCAAAACAAGTTATTACTGACAACAGAAAGAGGAGGGGAGAAAGCTCTTATTCCCAAGGGCCACCAGCCTGGCTGATCAGTATCACAGTGCTCTTGATCCGCACTCCTGCTGAAAACACAGCTACAACTGTCAGTGCCTGCCCTGAGAGCAGGGGCTGGGGATACCATCGAGGAAGGGAGGCCAAAAATAGGAGGAAACACGGTGAATCAGATTGTTTTCTTGACTGTTTTTCTGTTTAAAATTAAATGAAACCAGAAATACTTAGCGATGTTCATGTTCCCTGCTATGCCTGGAAGCATAATCCCCACTGGTCTGTAGCTGTGCCTGGAAAACAGAAGTGGAGCTGAGTGCTCATTAGCATGGTTATGGGGGTAGCAGCCGTGCTGCTGGCACGGTGCCTCTGGGCACAGGGGCTGCCACCACCCCCTCCTCATCTGGGGAATGGCAAACCAGCACCTGCACAGCCAAACTCTCCTTCCTTTTCCAGTTACCTGGTGTCCACATCCAAAAATGTATCTGTGTTTGCCCAGTTCCCACTGGGTTTGAGAACATCACTGTCTTGTATTGAAAATTGCCTTTCCACGTAATGGAGGGCAGGGCAGGGCAGGTTCAGGGGTGTTTGTGGCAGAACCATGGCTGCAGCAGCATCCCCCAGCTCCTGGGATCTCCCCAGGACAGGGAGGCTCTGGAAAGGCCCCCATCATCAATGTGTGTTCTTGCCTTCCTGCACAGATCCCTGAAGGGGCATCCCTGGCCATGAGTTTGACAGACAAGAAGGACACCACGCTGAGCAGAGGTAACATCTCTTTCCTTTTAGGAATGCTCGCATTGTCAGAGGGTTCTGCCTGGCTGGAGGTGCTGGAAGACACTGCCAGCCCCTATCCTTGGGTGCTGGGGATGCAGTGGCTCTGAACATGTGCCATCCAGTGTCCTCCTCTGCCTCATGGGGCATAGGGTGCTCTCCCAGCCCTTGAGGTGTTTGCACCTTCCATCTCACACCCTCACTGGGAGCTGGCATCCAGTCTGTGCTGACAGAGTGAGAGAAAGGAAGAACTTGAAATCACTTGGTTGAAAAAGTCCTCTCCCTCACAGTTGCATGTATTCAGTCCTTTACCAGTGCATTTCAGGTTTCAGGCTGTGTGGAGTGAAAACAGACTGAGACAAAAATCCACATTAAACAAGGGTTTTCAAACCTTGTTTCCAGGCTGCCTCCAGAGAGCCTGGCTCTCCAGGAGTGCTTTGTCTGCTGTGGCAAGGAGCTGCTTGGGACTGAGCTGCCCTGATGCTGAGGTTCAGGATAATCCTGGGAGGGTGGGGCACAGCAGGGCACAGCAGGGCATCGCGGTGCAGGAGTGCCCCTGTGCTCATCCTGCTCGTGCCCTCTCGAGTCTCTTTTAAAAAATCCCTTGGGAGACCTCAGGTCCCCCTTAAAGTGCCTCCTAGGGATACTTGCCACGAGTCCCATAATGCCATAAACAACCACAAAACAAGGAGAAACACTGAGATCACTTGTGATTGAGAATGCCAGCCTGGTGTTGGGGCTCTTGGGGTTCAGATGCCTCTTGACATGGAGGTCACCAGTGGAGGTGGATTTCAGTTTGGGACCCCCTGACTGAGCCAATGTGTCTCTCTTGTTCTTCACAGTGAAGGATTTGGACACTGAGAAGTACTTCCACTTGGTAAGTGTCCCTTTCCTGCTGCAGGGGTGATGGCTGCACATGAGGGCTGCTGATACCAGCTTAAATGATGTCTGTGGGCTATGGTGTCAGATGTGAGGAACAAGCTGCATCAGGGCTCATTAGTTCCCTTCAGCAGGGTTCAGAGAGGCACAGAAAGGTGATCTGTAGGTAAGCTTTATCTGTAGATAATCTGAGAGACACGATAAAGAATTACAGGGACGGCAGAGAACTTGCTGTGTCCGATGGAGCTGCTGGCAGGCAGAGAGCTCAGGGGGTGTCAGAGCGTGCCCTGGCACAGGGTCAGTGCCAGCAGCATCCTCAGCTGTCACCTGTGGGCAGCTCCTGGCATCCCCCTGCTCCCCAGGCCGGGCAGCTCCGTGGGCTCCTGCTGCTGCACCGTGCTGCACGTGCCAAGTGCTAAATGCTGCTAAAAGCTGTTATGAAAAAAGGTGTTATGGACAACAACAACAATGGTTTATAGCCTGGTTTGAAGATTTTTTTTCTCTGCAGCATGTCCATGCTGAAGTAGAAGCTCACATGCACACACACACACATACACACACACTTGCAGAACAAGGAGGGAAAAGGGATGGGAAGTCAGTGTTCACATGTGAAACAATGCCAAGATGGACTCCAGTTGCTTGCTTTGTCATTATAGAGAGTAATTCACTGATCTGACCAGTGGAATATTCATTTTTGTTTTAAAAAAGCCAGCATTCCTACATACTGTGCTTTTTCCAAATCCAAGCAAAGCAAAGCTGGTTTCTGCAGAAGCCCTGTGCACTGCTGCTGGGAGCCCGAGGTGCAGCCCAGACAGGGCTGTGAGAGTCCAGGGGGCAAGCAGGCCAGTGTGCAAGGGGAGATGGATAGGTTCATTTCCATCATCTAGGGTGAGAGAGGCAATAAAGAGCACAGGAGAAACAAATGTCAGAAAAACTGAGTGTTATGGATCACTTTTTTAAAGCCATATAAGGGTGTGTTTATAAAGCATAACTGCTTTTTAATTGAATTTTATATGCAGTGGAAATTCTATGCTGAAAGGAAAATTTAGTATGACACTTCCAGGGCAGAGTGCTCTGACCATGTGGTTTATCTGGAACCAGGTTCTCCCAACTGATGAATCAGTGGAACATAAGAAGTCCCACAGGCAGAGCCATAGGAAGAAGGTTCTTCCAGAGATCTACCTGACACGGCTACTCTCCACCAAGGTAGGAGCTGGGCTGCCCCACTCTTGGCAGGTGGGACTGTTTGTGGTCTGGAGGCAGAAGCCTGCTCCAGGGAACGAGTGCTGCAGGGCTGGCTGCTGCCCAGAGGCAGTGGGATTCCTCTCTGGGTGGCTGGAACACGTTTAGTGAGGCTGTCAGGCTCCTTGGGGGTCCCTGCAGCTTCCCAGCTCATCCTTGCTGCTGTGCAGTGCCCCACATGATCTCCCTGGGATGGACTGGGGTCTGTGCAGGCAGGAGGGGTTCTGGCTGCCTCAGGGCTTGAGATGCATAGCTGAGTCCTGAACCCATTTCCCCAGAAAGAGATGCTGCTGGGACAGGAGATGGAGATGCTCAGCTGTGGGAGCCAGAGAAATGTCTGTGTGATCTGAGGTCAGATCTGGCCCATCTTTAATCCCAGCACGGTGCCTCCCTGAAGCAAAGATCACAGGGATGGCCAGCAGTCTCTGCTCTTCTTTGTCTGTGCTGTACAGCACAAGCACAGATGTGAGATCCCCGCAGTAAGAAAGAAAATCTCAATGCCAAAAGAAATTAACCCCAAATGCAAGTTTATTATATCACTGTCCACAGACAGACTGTTCCCTCCCTGCTTCTGCATCCCCTCTCTCTTGTGACTTACCCAGCTGGCAGCAAAGGGTTTCCCCCATTGTGCAGCAGTCACAGCCCCTGTGCTGCTCTCCTGGGCTTGGGTGCTGCTGCTCTCCCCAGGGTCCCCTGTGTCCTTGTCCTGCAGGGCACACTCCAGAAGTTCCTGGATGATTTGTTCAAAGCCATTCTCAGCATCCGAGACGACAAACCGCCCGTGGCTGTGAAGTATTTCTTTGACTTCCTAGAGGAACAGGCAGAGAAGAGAGGGATCACAGACCCTGACACTCTGCACATCTGGAAGACCAACAGGTTTGGAAAAGGAAATCCTTCTTTTCTTCCTTCCATCTCTTGGGAGCAGCAGCTGCAAAACCCCGGTATCCTGGACTAATCATTAGGTTGCTAAAAGTAGAAGAGAGACTTGGAAAACAGGGAGGGTGGCAGAGAGGGCTGTGAAAGATGAAGCCAAACACGGGATTGGAGAGCTTTGAACAAATATGAAGCCCAGGGGAACAGTGAGCTGAAAGAGGAGGTATGGGCAGACAAAGGGCAGAAAGAACTGGCACACACAAATAATAAAAGGAGAAATAGGATGATGGGAGACAGCAAATGGTGTTAGCTGCAAGCACTGGAGATCTGAGACAGAGTCCAAGACCATGTTAGGTCTTAAAACGTCATGGAAATTTTAAAACCAGCATATTTGGATCCTTTTCATTTGCTTTCTGCCTTTTCAGCCCTTTAGTAGCACTGTTCCTGACTTAGGTCTGTAGCCAAGCTGAGTCTCCAGGGTATTCAGGGGACTCTGGGGGCAGGTGCTGTGACAGTGGTGCTGGTGAGCACCACAACAGTGGAACAGATGGAGTGGTGCTGAGGGACACAGCAGCAGGAATGGGCTGGAGGAGCCCAAGTGAAGGAAATAGTGCAGTAAAGAAACCAGAGGATTTAAATGGAGAGAGCAGGCAGCTTGGAGAGAGTGTCAAGGAGAGGCTCAGCACTTTGGAGACTGTGGAGAAAGGAACTGTTTCCAGCCCAATGTGTGAAAATTAAAACCAAATTTTACTGGGAGAGCAGGCATGCAGATACAACCACTGGGCAACAGATTTGCCTACCCTTTACTACCTTCACTGACCTGTAAAGCAAAGACTTTCAGTGGCTTTCACCTCTCAGCTGCTCAGGAAGGGTGAGCAATAGACTGTGCTATGGCCAAATCAGCAGTGAAATAACTGAAGGAGAAAATTATGAGAGAACAGAAAAAAAGACAGATGAAATGCGTTTTGTGAGGCCAGGCTCACTATCAGAACCAGATGATGGTTAGTGTCGGGAAAGAGGGAGAAGGAGATGACACCATTGCTCCAAACAGCAGCAGGTGGGGAAGCCTGACTCACCAGAGCCACATGGGCAAAGCTGCTGAAGGAGCAGGGCACGTGTGTGCCTAGAGAAGGCTCTATGTGCCACGTCCTCCAGCCTGAACAAATGTCTGGAGGGTGAAGGTGTGTCCCTGCCCCTCTGTCAAGGCAGAGGTCTGTACTGGGGATGATTAAAGAGCAGAGCACATCCCAGCTTTCCTCTCTACTACTCCCTTTCTATCATTGTCTTTCCTGCATTTCCGCCCCTCTTCCTCTGGCACACAGCAGCTCATCTGGTGAGTGTGCCTGGATCCTTCCCTTTGCAGCCTGCCACTGAGGTTCTGGGTGAACATCCTGAAGAACCCGCAGTTCGTGTTCGACATTGACAAGACCGACCACATCGACGCCTGTCTGTCTGTCATCGCCCAGGCCTTCATCGACGCCTGCTCGCTCTCGGACCTGCAGCTGGGCAAGGTACAGCCACAGGGCACACGTGGGCCAGGCTGGGTGGGCAGGTCACCAGCCCAGCCTCCCTCCGTGCCTGGAGCCATCGCCTGGGCTCGTGCAGCTCTGTTTTGGTTGCCTCCAGGGGTGCGTTTTTCCCTCCCTTCCCCACCCATTTGCTCAGGCTTGAGTTTGAAATTTGCACCTCCCCTGTCACAAACAGTAGCCAGGGAATGGGGACACAGTCCCAGGCAGGGTTCCCAGCTGGGGGCTCAGAGGGTGCAGGACACCAAGCACTGGGCTGTGTGCTCAGGGTGTCCATCAGCTCCAGGAGCTGTCCTGCAGCCATGGCAGAGCCCTTGCTGACTCTGCCCCGTGTCTGAAACGCTTCCTGACCCAGCTGAGCCCCTGCTAAAGCAGACAAATATTTTCTGCTGTTGTCTTAGCACAGGTAGGGGCCAGTTCTGCTCAGGGCATGGGCAGACCCCACAGGGCAGCCCAGCTCCTCCAGTCAGGGCTGGTTTAGGGGACACCACTGGCATAATGATCCCATAAAGTAGCTGAGGGACAATGTAACCCTAGTGACAGGATGGAAAATGATGTAGCTGCAGGTGAAGCTTCAGTCATTGCTCTTGGTGATTTCTACTCAACCTCTCACCTAGGAGAGAAGTCCAGGAGGTGAGCCAGACCTCTGAGAACACAGGCTGTGCCTGTGCAGGGATCACAGACCAGGCTGGCCCACCCAGAGGTGTGAGGCTGTCCAGGGCCATCCCAGTGCCACTGTCCATCAGTAAACACTGCCCCAGTTGGTGCTGTCCTCCCGTGCAGTGTGTCCAGGGCCTGTGTGTCCATCCCACCCATGGGATTTGTGTCCATCCCAGCGTGGCCGTGCCCAGCGTGGGGTTGGGCTGGTGGGCTCAGCACAGCAGTGGGGGCTGAGCCTGCCCCAGGCAGACCAAGGCTGCATGAGCCAGGTGCCCTGTCCCACCCCCAGGCCCCACACAGCCCCACAGGCCAGCAGGGAAATGTCCCATGAGCTTATTCTTTCTCTTTTCTCCCACTGCCTTGGCTGAGCACAGTGCTGACATTTGAAACTTCCTGACATAAATAAGTTTTATTAAGAAATGCTGTAAATCACCCCCCTGCCCCCCCAGCCCAGAGGCTGGCGGTGGCAGTGTGTGACTTGGGGGACACCCTGCAGTGAGGGGGTGGGCGCTGCACCCCCAGCCCCAGAGCTGCAGGAAGCCTTTGCTGGGAGAGGTTAATGCTGGAGGAAGATCTAATGAGTACTTGATTTTTTGTTTGTTTGGGTTTTGGTCTTTTTTTTGCATGTGTTACGCAACACCTACAATTTGTCCTTGTCAAGTGGCAGATGAGGGGAAGAGGGGTCAGCGGGAGTCAGACAGCAGATGGAAACACTTTTCTGGAATACAATAGTATAAGTGAATGAATTGTTGAGTAATGTGGGAAGAATAAATCCTCAGTATAAAAATCAGCTTGCATGTACACGCAGTGTATCACTGAGTGTTTTCCAGACTGGATTCTTCCCTTGGTTTCAGCATGTTGCTCTTGATACTGCAAATGTGAGAGCAGACTCAGCCCAAACATCTGCAGTGCACAAGCAGTTAATAAACCAGCACCCATCTCTTCGTAATAGAAACAAATCAGACACAAATTAACAAATAACTTAGAAAAGAGGCAGCATGGTTTTCCTTTGTGTTTCCAAGGGAAAAAAATAATGCTATGAGCAGGCTCTGTGTAAGTTGGCCGTATTCTCATAATGCCTTGTCACTGGGTTTGAAAATAAACTGCTGTGGGATCTGGTGCCCGTTTCCTGTTTCCCCTGCAGCATTAGCCAAGCTACAGATTGCAGCAGCAGATTGGAGTCACCCCGGGCTCCCCTATTCCTGCCTGACAGAGCCAAGCGTGCTGCCCGTGGGCAGAACCAGCCACTCCCTCCCTTCAGCAAGTCCACCTGTCAGAGCACTGGGGAGAGTCCTGCACACGGTGGTGGGGTGGCAGGACGTGGTGATCTCACTCCCTTTGGTGTCCCCAAGCCTGGGGCCGTTCCCCTTGGGGATGCAACACCAGGCTAGTCATCCAAGTTCATTCCTGGGGTAATGATATCAGGAGGGCAGGATTGCCTGAGGTTAAAATTATTCATGCTGTGTTTGCAAGGAGGGCAGCAGGGTTGTGCCTCCACTGGTACAACCCAGTTGTGTGACTGGGAGGTTAAGGTTGCTGTGTCCAAGCTGACATTAATCAAGAGAATTCAGTTTTCTGTGTTAATTACTTTACGTGCACTCAATTTAGTCCAGGCAGGCTGGATTAGCCAATGCAAAATAAATCAAAGCGACACGAAAAATCCAAAAGCAACATTTCAACTGACGAAATTCAACTTGTAATTGTCTGGATTGAGCTGATGGATGTTCAGCTGATGCAAGGGCAGCAGGATGGTGCTGTGTCTCCACAGGCACACGGTGCCCATCCACAGATCCTGGATGTGTCTCAGCCCTTGTGCCACGAGCTGTTCCGTGCCTCGGTGCTGCCCGGCCCTGCACTCCTCTGGCACCAAAGGCAGAGCTGTTTCCTGCACCAGCTGTAGCTGAGGTCCCTGTCTGGTGTCAGTGCTCTGGTCAGGCACACAGGATAAGATTTTCGGGCAGGAACAGCCCTCAGTGCCTGAGTTTGGTGTCTCACCCTTGCTCTAGGACTCCCCGACCAACAAACTGCTGTATGCCAAGGAGATCCCCGAGTACAGGAAGATAGTGCAGAGATACTACAAGCAAATCCACGACATGCCCCCTCTGAGCGAGCAGGAGATGAACGCCCACCTGGCCGAGGAGTCACGGGTAAGGGCTGGGGAGGGCTCAGTGTCCTGCTGGAGCCTGGCCTCAGCAGGGAATGCACCTGGGCTGCCATCAGCTGCTGCTTAGGTGCTGGAAGGAGCACACAGGAAAGGATATTTTGCCTGAAACTTCCACACAAACTTCATCTGACCTAATTCCAAGCATCTTCAATTATTGCCAGAGCTGCAGTAAACACCCATGAGTTTGCTTGAGCCTAACTAGCTCTGGCACCACTGGGAGTTGAGAGCAAAATGCAGTGCCAAAAAGCCAGGAAGTTTGGATGAGGATTTCTGCAGTCCCACAGCCACCCAGCCAGCTGGCTCCAAGGCACAACTGCCAGGGACAGCCACTGGCAGCCAGCCCTGGTACCAGCCACAGGAGCTGGCAGCCACATTCCAGATCAGAGTCCTGCCAGCCATGCACTGCAGGTTCCTCAAAATCAAACCTTCTCCCGAGGGTGTTGTAGCTTTGGGCACCAAGCAGGATTTTTCTGTTGATGTTCTGCAGTGCAGCTGATGTGCTGCCCCCTCTTGTGAAATGGGTTTGGGCACATAGGGATATGCAGTGCTGCCCAGCATGGGTATTTACAGCTGGCTTTCAAAAGACCAAGACCTATCCTGATGCAAGCAAATGCACCTTCCTTAAAAATCAGCTGTACCAGCATGACAGGAAAGTCAGGCACAGTCTGCTTTCACTGTGGTCAGTGCCTGCTGGCTGGGCTGGAACTCACATGCTCCATCCTGCTAATATTGTCCTCTCTCTCTTCTGTCTTTATAAAGAAATACCGAAATGAGTTCAACACCAATGTCGCCATGGCTGAGATCTACAAATACGCCAAGAGATACCGCTCCCAGGTGAGTGGGTTCAACAGCTCCAGGGCTCTGGGCTGCCTGGCAAGGGAGGAACCATCTCTGCAATAACCCCACAGACACCTGCATCCAGCCCCACAGAGCAGGGATTATCAGGGTGTGCATAACTGCAGTACATATGTAATAGAAGCAGATGCACCTACTCTCTGTCCCTTGGCTGGCAGCTCCTTGGAAGAGAAGGCTGGCTATTCCCAGCTGATCCTAATGGCATTTGGCTGGGCTGAAGAGGGGCTGCCAGATGTATAGACCCTTTCAGGAGAGCAAAACCTGCAGATAAGGTCCACCCCCCAAAATAACTTGTACCCGCTGTCCTGCTGCAAGGGGGCAATGGCTCTGGCTGGCTCCTGCCCCCTGCAGCCTGTGGGCTGGTGCTGTGCCCTCAGCTCCATTCTAGCAGTGCATTTTTGTCACATACCACTCCCCTCCTAGCCATGAGCAGGGGCCTCAGGGGAACAGGGGTGCCAGGGGTGTGAGCACAGGGGCTGTGGGGCAGGGTGGGCTCTCCCCTTTGGGGCTCTGGCTGGGATTTGGGCTCCATAGGTCTGGTGGGGGGAGCTGGGCTGGCAGGTGGGCACCCCTCACTGCCTCAGCACCATGCCTGCCTGTGTCTCCCACAGATTGTGGCTGCCCTGGACGCAAACCCCACTACAAAGCGCACCCAGCTCCAGCACAAATTTGAGCAAGTGATTGCACTCATGGAGGACAACATCTATGAGTCCTGCAGTGAAGCCTAGGCCAGCTGCAGCCCTGGAAGTGACCTTTCTTGCAGCACAGTGCCACAAGGGAGCCTGCCTTCAGCTGCAGGCATTCCTTGGTCATACTCAAACCAGCCTTGTGGAGGGGGTGGGCCTGGCCATGGCTAAAAGTTTGCCTCACTTCACAAGAAGCCACAAGACCCCTTTCTGAGCAGCTAAAACTCCTCTGGTCTGCACTGTGGCACCCATAATTTATTTGCTGTTGCCAGCCAGAAATGGAGGCATGGCCCTTGTGGCAAGGTCAGTTCTCCACTTTCCCCTTGGTCAGCACTCCGTGCATCCCTGTGTGTGGTTCATCAGGACGGGGCTGCAGAGCTGGAACAACAGACACAAAGCAGAAAGGTCACCTCAGGGAGTAATGGCCACAGACAACAAAGATCATCGTGGCCCAAGCTCCCACTCCATTCCTCCAACATCCTTATTTTTCCAACACCAGGGACTCTTATCAGCTGTTCACTATCTGCTGCATTCTGTGTATATTTGTGCCTTTTAATTTTTGTACTGTATGTGTAAACATAACCACTCCTCCATCTGAGACTTGGGCAACAGCAGGGAGCTCGGGGCTGAGACAAAGCAGTTGCTTCCCCAGCAGCGAAGGCATGGTGAAAGCACTTTATCCCTAATGGAGACAGGAGTGTGGAGCTGCAGGGAGCACAGGCTGTGTTAGCAGGAGGGCTGTTCTGCCTTTCCTGGGCTCTCGTGGGCCCTGCATGGCGAGCTGGAGGCGGTGGGGAGGGAACATTCCCTGGAGCCAGCTGGTCACAGGCACGCTCCTGGACTGGCTGGCAGGACTGAGCCCCACATGCTCTGCCATGCTGGCCCCACACGTGTCCATGGCACTGCACCACTCAGCCCAGCACCACCACCCATGGCAACAGGCAGGACACCACCCATGGCAGCCCTCTGCAGTAGCCTGAGGCCACATGCAGGGCAAACACCAGGCAGCACTGGCTCTGCCTCTCCCTGTGACCATCACCAAACATGAGGCCAGTCCTGCAGAGGTGTCTCCTAAAGCAGCTTATTCTGCTTGCTTTGGGCTCAGCCCTGTGGCTGCTACCTGACAGTGAGGCTTGGCTGCATGGCCAGCCTGTTGTCAGCCCTGAAAGGCACAGGGACTGGCCCCAGCTGCTGCCAGCCCAGCAGTGACACAGGCCAGCAGAGCATCTCCAGCACCCAGAGCTGCAAACCAAGGTGGAGATGTCCCAGCTCAGCCTGGGGTCACTGAGAGGGTTCCAGTTGCAGACAAATGGAGCTTGCCTCAGACTGGACACCCCAGTGCCACCCTGCCAGCCCAGCCTGGGGAGCTATGACTGCTCTGGTGTCCCGTGTCACACAGCCCCAGTGGAGGCTGGACACAGCCAGCACCACGTGTTCCAAGCCAGCATTCCTGCATGGACAAAGGCCCCTGCCCACAGGGCTGACACCACAGCTTGAACTGCCATATAGGAAAGAAACACAGCTACTACCTCACTGCAGGAGGGTGTAAGGGAAGCCTCTGTTAGTCATCCAGCTGGCTAGGATGCAGTCTGGCATTGGATGACTTTATCCACCAAAACTCCTGGGTGATTCACTGCCATGGACAGGTGGTCTCCATTCCATCATTTCCAGTAATGCCACATTTGTCAGAAACCAGAACATCAGAGTTGTGTATGTGTACATAGATATCTATTTTAAGACAAACAGTAGACTTTATCCAGTATGTTAAAAGGTGGGGAGGGAGAGGGGGGAAAGGGGGAGAACAGAGTTTTTTTTAAAGAGAATACAGAAAAAGTATGTACACTGTGGAGGTCCCAATGTCTTTGCTGAGGATGTGGCTTCAGAATAGAAACTCTAAGAATGTAGCTGGGCTACATTTTATTTTGAAAGTGATTTCACAAAAATTTCTTGATGTTTTTGTCTTTTAGAAACTGTGAATAGCTGCCAGAGATGTAGGCAGGCCCAGCACAGGAAAGGCCAGGGTGAGAAGGACCAAGGTAGCAGAGAATGTTGAGCTTAGCTAGAGGCAGGGAAAGGGCCATGGAGCTATAGCCCCATGTTGTTTGTTACAGAGAAAGGAAACAGGAGAGCCAAGAGTAAATAGAGTTTGCCTCCAGGTGCTGTGGCTGGGCCATGTATTGGGGCTATTGTTTTATTATTTAATTTTTTCCAAAGCCAAAAAAAAAAAGAAAAAAAGAGTAAAAGAAAAGGTAATTGCTACAACCATTTAAAGGAGCAACTTTAGCAGAGGGTTTGTAGTGTTGTCTTGAACCTCCGAGCCCTTTGTAAGATGTTTTTAAACTTTGGCACGTGTTGTGGGTGTAGTGCCCTTACCTGCTGTGTAGTGGAAGTGGCAGACTCCTGGCAAAGCCTATCTTTGTAATAAAACAAGGTGCTGAACCTATGAAGTGCAGTTCCTGCCAAGCACACGGGGAGGACATGGGGAGGACACGGGGAGGACACCTGCACAGACAAGTTCTGCACATGCAAGACACACCATGTGTGGGGTCAGCAGCCCAGTGAGAACAGGTTTGTGCCCCTGGGGCTCTGCACACAGCACTGCCACAGGCAATGCCACTGCTCCTTCCCAGAGCAGGCACGGGAGGGGACAGCTGGCATGAGGACAGCAGCACCTGAACTGCAGTGCTGTGCACATGAGGATCAGCAACCCCACAGAGGCAGCTGTGGCCAGGCCCCCTCATCTCTGCCAGCCTCTGCTGAGCTTCAGCACCCTGCCACCAGCTGTGGCCAGGGCCCTAAACAACCGTGGCATTGCTAAATCTTCCCTTCCCTGGTAAAAGCTGTGCTTTCCAGACACCAGAGGGATTTTCTACTTCCACTAGGAAGTGGATGCTTTGCAAAGCTAAATCCAGCCATTAAATTATTTGGCTTCTCAAAGCAAGAGAGCTTTGCATTTCACACCCAGCAGGTGGTGAAAGGGAAGACACAGCCCCTGCCTGCCCTGCTGGGGACACTGCCACACGGGTGAGTGGTGCTCTGTGAGCCACCCCCATCTGAGAACCCAGTGAACTCTGCTCAGTTACTGCTGCCATGTTCCCCACCCTGTCCCTGGGGGCACAAGAGTTCCAGTTCCATTAAAGATGGATCAACACAGTCAAGGCTGAAGTTTAAGAAAAGTCAGTTTGCTCAGCTCTTGCTTAAGCCTCAAAGCAAGGCTAGGAGCCTTGGAGGGCAATGGCAAGGCCAGTTGCAGATTAACAAAATCCTCTTTAGGAAGAGTTTTACTTCCACTTATTTTCTCCCACCCAGGAGGAATGTAACCCTTTACATTATCAGCATGACCTTCAGAAGGGCCCAGCTCTGGGCAGAGCAAGAGAAATTCAGGCAATTGAAGCTATTAAATAGAAGTGTGATACACTGACCCACAGGAGCTCACAAGAGAAGTTTGTAGATGGGAGCTGTGCCATAGGCTGGTAATAAGAGCATGAGCTGTGCTGGAGGGTACAGTAACACCCCAAACTTGATTTTTAAGCCCTAAGACACCTCTATCTTCCTCTTACTGTAGTTAAAGCACAGGCTGCTTCACCTCTGCTGGAGGCACTTGTCCATGGCATGTGCCCAGACCTGCCACCCTGGTGCTCCTGTAATCCCAGCTCAGCCAGGCATTAGCACAAGGGCAGCCAGGACAGCAGAGGGCTGGACACCTCACACAGGCTGTGGGCACCATGGTTCCACACAGCACCAGCCAAGCCTGAGCTGCTCTGTTCCTGGGGATGTCACCATGCTGTGTCCCGTGGGTCCCAGCCCATCACCTGGCACACTCAGCCTGCACATACACTGCCCCAAGCCCTGCAGCCCCTTGGCACCTCAGCTGGGGACACATGGGCACAGAGAGAGCACCTCTCCACGAGGGCAGCCAACTGCAGCACCAGCTCACCACCATGCCATGCAGGCTGAGGGATTTCAGCACTGAGACATTGGCATTCCATGAGGCAAGTAAAGAAACTTTATTAGAATGAGGTGAACACAGAGTTAAAACCTGTCCTAGGGACTGGAGCCAGCCCAGACCCCCAGGGCCTGGGGGCAGCTGAAGCAGGGCTGAGCTTGCTATGGAACCTTTTTGCCTGCTGCCAGGGGGGCTGCCTTCTTCTGCCTGGGCTTCTTCCCCTGCCCAGCTCCTGGAGTCACCCGGGGCTTCTTTGCCTGATCTTGACCTCCCTGTGCCTTGGGGGCATTCTGCTGAGCTCCCTTTGGCACCTTCCCCTTGCTCTTTGCCCTGGGGGCCTTTGGGGGCCCCTTCACCCCAGGTGTCAGTGTCCCTGAGCTTGCAGAGCTGTTGCTGTCGCTGTCGCTCCCTCCTGTACTCTCAGCAGCCAGGGCTGTGCTGGGTGCTGAGCGTCCTTTCCGGGGGCCCTGGCGGTGGCCAGCAGCTCTTGGGGGCCCTGCAGGCCCTGTGCCACGAGCCTGGGGCTGCTCAGCAGCCTGGGCAAGCTTTGCTCTATCACTGCTGGCCTTCTGTGCTGCTCGAGGCTTGGCCTGGAGGGAAGGGAAGAGAGCAGCTCAGGGTGTTGCTATGCCATGAGCCTCCCAGCCCGCTGCTGGCCCCCACTCACCTTCACAGGCTTGGCCTTTGGCTGCTTGGCGGCTGCTGGCTGCTGCTTGGTGGCACCTGTGGAGAAGGGATGAGTGCAGGCAGGGCCAGGCAGTGTGAGCTCATTCCCATCACCCCCAGCCCTTTACCTGGCTGTTGTGCTCCTGCCACGGGGCCCTTGGTGGTCCCTTTCTGCCCTGGCTTTCGGGGCTGTCGTCTGTCAGGGTCTGCCTGGCCCAGCTGCTGCTTGTGCCGCGGTTTCTTTCGTGCCAGCTGGAGGTGAGAGGGCTGTCAGCAGGGCCGGGAGGCAGCCCCAGCCCTATGGCTCCACAGTCCCTGTGGCTCCATGGCCCTGTGTGGCTCCACGGCCCCGGCTCACCTTGAAGGTGCCGGTGGCCCCCACAGCAGAGGAGTTGTGGGGCCGCACCAGCTCCCCGCAGCTCAGCCCCTTGCTCAGGGCCTGCTTCAGCAGGTACTTGAGGCGGATGGGGTCCACGCTGGGGTACTTGGCCAGGATGAAGCGCTTGATGGCCACGACAGAGGCACCCTTCTTCTCATCGTGGGCCCGCAGCGCCTCCTTGACCATCTGCAGGGTTGGCGGGTGCTGGGCCTGGCAGCGCCCGGCCACGCCAGCAGCCTTGGCTGCAAGCAGAGGGATCGCTGGGGACTGGAGGCCAGCCCTGAGACATTCACACCCCCAGCAGCCTCAAAGCCCCAGAAGCCAAGCAGCCACAACCCTGCCCATCTGCACAGCCCCCCAGGACCACAGATCAGAGCCTGAGCTCCAAGGGACCCTGCAGCACTTGCAGACCCCTTACCCAGCTGAGACGCCATAGCAGCACACCAACCCAGGCAGGCACAGACACCTCTCCCCACAGCAGCACAAACCCTCCTGCCATACCCAGCTCACCTGCATCCCATTTATCTGATCAGCAGCCTGGCTGCAGGTGCTGCTTGGCAGCTGCTGATTGCTGTGCTGGAAGCCCTGGTGGAAGTGGATGGCTCTTTGCAAAGCTTTGTGAGGGGCTGGAGGGAGAAGGAGCACACCTAAGCAGAGGGTTTGGAGAAGGATGAGAGATGGGGTTTGCAGGGCGATTGCCCTGAACAGGCAGGTGAGAGGTGTGTACCTGCTGCAAGGTGGGTGTTGGGGTGCTGGGATTGCAGCTAGCTGACTGCACTTGCTGTGGGGCGCACAGGGAGCCAGCCCAGAGCATGGGGCTCCCACAGAGCCATTGCCAGTGTGAAGGTGGGATGTGCTGTCTCCCTTTCCAAGTATGGCCTCGCTAGGAAATGGGACTCTGATAATGATGGAAGGGGGGGGATGAGAGTCCACAAATGAGAGGAGGAAAATTAAGAGCTGTTTGGTTAGCCAGCAAAGGCAGAAGGAACAACTCTCCCCCAGTGCCACAAGCTGGACAACAATGGCCCCCACCCACTGAATCCCATGTTCAGGGGAGAGCACTCCCAGCCCTGGACATGGGCAGCCATGCCACTTCCATGACCCCTCTATGCAGGCACCTGTGCTTGTGAGGGCAGCCTGAGTCAAACACCAGTGGCCCTTTGGTGTAGAAACAGCACAAATGTCCCCACTGCAGAGACTATCCACCTCCTGCAGGACTCCCAGGGATTTTGTGGGCATTGTGTGGAAATGTGAGGAAGTTGTAAGCAGGATTACATGATGGCAGGACTGGCTCATGGCCATCTCTGCAATGGACCTGGAAAGCACTGCCCAGAGACCCTTGTCAAGATCTGCACCCACCTCTTGAGCCCAGGGGCCAGATCCTGGCTGAGGTGCCAGCAGGAGCCAGGATCAAGGAGCTGGGAGACAGACCCATTGCCTGGAGCCCCACATGCTCATTGCTTCATTTCCAGTGCATTTCTGAATTCCCCAGGAAGGGGACAGTGGGGACACAGGAGAGCTGCTGGGGTTGGCACCACAGGAGGTTTGGGTGCATTTCCTCATCCTGGATCCATCCATCACCTCTCTGGTAGTTCTGTGGTGCCTCTGGCAGCTGGCTGAGCTGGAAGGAAGGTCCCAAACCCTTGCTTGCCCCTAGCACCACCAGCAGCAGCCAGGTGGCACAGTGTGGGGACAGCCTGTGGGCTTGAGGCCAGGCCTTGTGCCAGGGCTGCTCCTCCACGGGCAGGAGAACCACAGTGCCAGGCATCACACACCGTGAGCACAGCCTCACGGACAGCAAATAAACTCTGAATCCTTCCTCCTTTTCCCTCCAAAACCACCTCCCAGATTTGAAGTACATGAATCAGACATCAGCCTAAACACTGAATTATTCATAAAACTCTAATCTTTAGATTTCACTGAATATGCAGAAGTATCGATAAAAAAAAATAATGAGAGAATTGTACTTGCAAATTGCTCTTTATTAAGGGTTTAACTCGCATGGGCTCTATACATTCCCTATTAGTCCTTGCAAAGCTGCATAGGATTAGAAATCAGAGAGGATAATAATGTACAAAAATAGTTTCAAATGTTGATAACACTGAACAGTGAGAAAAACATCTTATTTGTATAACTGAACTAAAAATAAAAATGAAGAACGCTGCTACAATTGCAATATGCCATCTTGTAGTGCTTCGAACATATGTCGGCATGGCTGAGCCATATGCTGCTGGGTCCTGCCTGCTGGGTGTGCAGGAGATCAGCCTGCTCCCAGCAAGCCTCCAGAGCACCAGAGCAGCCCAGAACCTCCTGCCGGGGCAGGGCCGAACTGACCACAGCCAAAACGGGGAGGGACGTGGGTAACCTTGTGGGGGCTTGGCTCTAGGGGTCCAGAGATGCTAAGGAAGAGAGATAGGACTGCAGAGAAGGGGTGCTGGGGGCATGGAGCAGAGCTGCTGCTGAGGGTGCAAACTCTGTCCATATGCTGCTGTGCAGTGCTGGAGGACTGAGCACAGAGCTGTCCTGAGCCACTCATGGCTGTGCCATGCTGGCAGAGCTCTCCATGCCACCTGCCTGCCAGCAGGATCCATGCACTGGTATCTGTCCCATCCCCCTGGAGGAATCACAGTGTCTCCCAGGAGTTCTGGCAGATTGGGCAGGCCCAGAGCTGGGAGCATCTGGCAGAGCTGGGGCACTCTGCAGCAGCCAAGCCTGCTCTGGGCAGACAGAGCACGATGGGCAGCGCTGGCTGGGATCCACCTCCAGCAAAAGAGCCAGAAAGTGGCCCCAGCTCTGGCCCTGGCAGCAGCAGATGCAGAACAAGCCCTGTCAGGGTGTCAGGGTGGGTTGAGGGAGGCAGGGACAGCTCTGCCATGGCCCAGGCAGAGCTCTCTGACCCAGTCTGCACTCAGAGAAGGGGCATGAGCTCTCAGCAAGTCAACAGAAACGCATGGATTTTCGCCAGTAGAGCTAAGCCTTTGCATTTTAATTACAAAACGTGTGTACAGATTTTCAGCCTTGTTCCCAGGGTTCCTAGTGCCAGGAGCGAGGAGCCTGTCCCCTGGGGCCTTGGCCATGGTGAAGCAGGGGCAGGAGGTGGCGGCGGTGGGGCTAAGGTTGTGCCCCCAGGGCAGCACCCCAGGGACTGGCTGCTCCCCTGGGGCCTATGCAGGAGAGACCTGGCTGGTGGAGACGGAGGAGGTCTCTGTCTTGCCAGCAGATGTGTCCTCGTCACCCAGAGGGTTCTTGCCACAGCAGAGGGTTGTGATCATGCAGTTACGGAACTGGGAGAGAGGGAAGCCCAGGGTGAGCCAGCTGGACACCATGCAGCTCTAGCTGCAGAGCTGTCTTTAATGCAGCAAAGCTGCTTGGAAGCCCCCAGTACTGTGGTACAGGAGGAATTGTGCTTATATGGAGTCTCCTACCCCACTGTCTGCTCCCCACCCTGTCTACTGCCAACCCTGCCTGCTCCCGTCCTGGCTCCTCCATCACCCCAGCACCTGCATTATTTCAGGTGCAATGGCCTTGCATTTGTAACATTTATACAACACCCAGGATGAGCAGCACAGCTTGTTTCCCATGTGCCAGGACTAGATCTCCTGGAAACAATCCCCCTTCCAGACCACTGGCACCCTGAGATGCTGTAACTCTCTGCCAGCTGCTATAAAGAGAAACACAGAAGAGGAGCTGCCTGGCACCCTGCCAGTTACCTGTTTGTTCATGACAATGTAGATCACAGGGTTGTAGATGGCCGAGCTCTTGGCAAAGAATGCTGGGATGGTCATGAAGATGGGCCCAAAATCTGATCCCTGGTTGGTGAAGATGTAGAATGCCACACTGGCATAGGGCACCCAGCAGATCAGGAAGGAGATGACCATGATGATGACCATTCGAGTCACTTCTTTCTCTGCCTTCTGGGTGGTGGCAGACTCCTGCTGCTGGGCTGCAGCCTGCAGGCAGAAGGGAATGGAAACACGATGGAGTCAGTGGGTGCTGCACCGGCAGGGACACAGGCTCAGGGTCAGGGTAGTCAAGCTGCACATCTGGAGTTTGCTATTTCCCTCTTCATGGATGGCCAGGCTGGCCCTTGGAGGGCCCTCCCTGTCACCATTCTGGAGCCTGGTGTGGGGCCCTTGCCAGCACTGGGGACAGGGGTGCTGCATTGGCTGGGTACCCACCTCCTTGACAGTGCAAACCAGGTTCCCATAGCAGAAGAAAATGATCGACAGTGGGATCATGAAGTGAACCACAAACATGTAGATGACAAAAGACTCGTTGTTGACCTCTGGCTTCAGAGTGTAATAGTCGATCCCACACGAGCACTGCATGCCCTCGGGGATGTACCTGCAAGGTGAGCCCAGCAGGTCAGCACCCAGCACAGGAGACTGGCTGGAAGCCACAGCTGAGCCCCCAGCCAGGCTCCCACACCCCTGACACTGGGTCCAGTGCCTTCCCTACCTGGACCAGCCGAAAAGTGGGGGAGCTGCACATGCCAAGGCCATGATCCAGGAGAAGGCAACACCCATGATGGCATGGTTCTCCCCGAAGCGGAAGTTGCTCATGGGCTTGCAGACCACTACGTATCTTTCGATAGCCAGGACCACCAGAGACCAGAGAGCAATTTCACCTGCACCAGGGAGAGGGACAGAAGGGGACACAAGGACTTTGAGCAACAGGAAATAAAAACACCCTGGTGGCAGCCTGAGGGCTCCTCAGATTGATGTTCCTGAGGACAACCTCTGGCAGCAGCTTAATCTCCACCGATTATAATAAATGAAGAACAGTCAAGGGCAGATATGGTAGTACAGTGTGAGAAGACCTCACTGGAACTGCTGACCCACAGGAACCACTTTGCTGCAATTTTGAGATTCATGGCTGATGCCACCATTCATCTCAGACTTGCACCTGCCAGCCTGTGGTCACACTGATATGCAGCAAGTGCCCATCATCCCAAGGCTTCCCCTCACTGCCCACAGCTTCCCAGGGAACTTGTGCAAGGACCAAACCAGTAAAACAGTAGCTGTGGCTGAAGGCTGAGCTGAATGGAGGAGGGCACTTTTAGACACACAATTCCTGTTTAAATCTGTTTGGTTCCATATCAGGCTGGCATGGGGAGGAGAGCCAGCTCTGCTTGCCTCTACCACCATGCACCACACCAGAGGCAATGGCAGATCCAGCCCTGCAAAATGGGAGGAACAACATTATCATCTCTTGAATCAGAAAGTGAGACAAGGAGATGTGCAAATCCAACAAGTGCAAAATCTGCCATTGGCTGCTTTTCATTTCTGCACTCTGGTTCTCAGGATACTGAGCAGGTGGCTCCCAAAATAAAGGTTTTTTTTAAAAAGCGTCACTTGTCACTTTCTTCAGCTCCTACCCAGAAACATGGCAGATGGCCTCAGTGCACATCAGCAGCAGATCAAGGACATTACAGGTACCCTGTTTTTCCAAGATCATCTGTGTGTTTTCCTTCCCAGTACTAAACTCCAGGGAAACTCCTGACAGAAGACATTTGAAGATTTGGAAAACTTACCGCCCAGTGTGGCAAAGAAGCCTTCGATGTAGCACCCTGTTACTCCAAAGACAAAGTACCCATTCATGGAGGTGTACATGGTGGTTGTGAAGCCTCCAAACACCATGAAGAGGTCGGCGACCGCCAGGTTGAGCAGGATGTAGTTTAGAGGTGTCCGGAGCTTCTTGTGCTGGATGGTGACGTAGAGCGTGAGGAAGTTGATGGGGAAGCCCAGCAGAATCAGCATGAACATGTAAGCAGCCAGTGCTGAGAACTTCCAGGGCTCGGCCAGGTAATACTGGGGGTACTCGAAGGGGCTCCGCACCACCCCGGTCTTGTTGGACATGGGCACGTAGAAGTCTTGGCCTTCTGTCCCGTTCATGGTTGCAGTTTGTGAGGCGCTTTCTGCTCTTACCCTGGGAGTTCTTCTGTGGAAGGGGGGAATTGCCTCTGGAATGGAGCTCCTGCCACCTCTCAGCCTTCCCTGTCACCCCAAGGAGAACCAGTTAAACTCTCCCCCACAGGGCACCTCTTATAAAGTGCCCCCAGGGTAAGCTCCAAGCATTGGTGTCAGCACGATTAGGGTTTAGAGAATTATTAATCATAATCATCCCAGGGTAATTGGCTTTCCTGGGAAGGTGTTAAGGTGACACCAGTTTCTGGCCAGCGCTGGCATTGCTGGAGACTCCAGCTCGTGGTCACACATATAAAGAGGTAGCTCTGCACTGCTGCATTCATTTGGAGGGGCTCACACCAGGCAGCAGCTCCCCTGCACAGCCTCACTCTTCCTTTCCCTTCCCCCTTACAGGAGGAACAGGTGTGGTTCAAACCCCAGGACTGTGGGTTTGGGGGGCTGCAATGGTGGCCAGTCTGGGCAGGTGTGGTGTGGTTCCTCGGTGACAGAGGAGTGTCCCAGCCCCATTCTCACAAGGGGACTGTGGATCTGTGAGACCAGCCAGTCCCCAGTGGAGAGTCACCCACACACACTGCCAGACCCTGTGGGAGCTCCAGAAGCAGCATGACCAAACCTTCCACATGCTCCAGCCACCTCTCTACTCAGGATTTGGCTGTGGAGGTGTGACCCCCACCATGAAAGGCTTGGTGCACTGGCAGGTTACCAGCTGTGCCATCTCCTGTGTGCCTGTCTGTGTATCTCATTGTGGGTCATGCCAACTACATGGGTAGCACCTAATAAATAGATGTTACTCCATGTGTCCTGGACTGCAATAATTCTGCAGTGATGCTGAGAAGGCTGCTGGACCAGGGCACTGGTGGGAGCTTCAGAGCTGAAGCCAGCACTCAGCTTCATATGCTGGTTGATGGACAACCTCAGCCTCCTCAAACCTTGCATAATCATCAAACTCCACGGGGAAGGCTCTGGTTGGAGCCTTCCATGCACTCTGTGTCTCTGTCTCACCCCTCTAAGCACTCAGTTGTGCTTGAAACATCCCTTGTGCCAAACAGCAGCTGAGTTTCACATTAGCTTTTCTTAGTTTTTCAGAGACAGTGGCACAAAACGTGCAGGAGGTGAGCACAAAGAGAGACTTTGCTCTGCCCCTTTGTAGGTGACAGAGGCTGGAAGGGAGCTGAGCACTCACCTCCCTTTGCTGTTTTGGCTGCACTGAGGGCTGAGCTGAGCGCTCCTCACAGCCAGGGGCAGGTGAACGTGAGGCCTCATCCATACAGGAGGATGTACCAGGGCTGCTGCAGCTCATGGTGCAAGCTGGGCAGAATTTCATGTCCTCTTGGCTTTAATAAACTTCCTCCAGTCCTGGCCTAGTTTTCACCAATGTTCCTTGTAGGTTAGTTTAGCAACAAGTTTAATGGAAAAAAGCACAAAATGCTGTACTCTCCTTAGAGCAGAGCCCAAGCTGGGAAACTTGCCCTGTCAGTGGGGAAGGTGGAAGGAGCTGAAGTGCTGGCAGCACAGGCTAGGGCAGACCTTGCTGGCAGCCCCACAGTCTCTGGACAGTCCCAAAGGTCTTCCTTCATCTTAACATGAAAACACCAGGTCCTCACACACACTCTGCCCTAAGTCCCTCTCAATTAATTTCTCACACTTGTTGCCAAGGCCAGAGCAGTGCCACATTCTAACTGCAAATGCAGCTCTTTACACTTGTACCTGGGCACACAGGGATTAAAGGTTTATTTCCTAAAACACTTTAAGCTGAGGCAGTAAGCCACTGCTGAGGTAGCAGCTGCTGTACAGAGCTTAGGGCTGGCGTGCGTCACCACTGGATGCAGCAGTGGGACAGGCAGCAGCTGAGAGAGGAACGGGGCAAATTCCTCACCACAGCTTCCAACCAAGGAGCCATGGTGGGACCTCTTGTACCTCCAGGGACTCCTCAGCATGAAGCCAGCTGGTGGACTCCATGGCACAGGGCAGCCTGGACTAGAACACCTCCATCATGTATGAGACATGCAGAGTGGTTCTGCCCAGAAAAGTCCAAAACACTTGTCAAAGCTAGACTATATTCACAGAGTTGTTTTAAAAAAAACATCAATCCATTTTGTCTCTGAGTCACTTGAAACCTTTTCTCTTCTTTTTTATAATTTTTCATTCCCATTGGCTCTGCACAGCCAGCTCAGCTCCAGAAGGAGCTGAATTCCACCCTGGCTCCCATCTCAAACAGCATTGTTTATCCATGTCAATAGCAGAGTCTTCACTGCAAACAGTGACAGCTGAGTCAGAAAGCAGACGAGCTGTAATTAGAACAGAATGTTTTTAAAGTGGTAAATCAAGCAAACTTGGTCAGGAACCACTGAGGGGCTCGGGAAGCCAGCAGGGTGATTGCAGGGTGTCCTTTTGCAGAGGAACTGGAGCAGACACACATCCCGTTCACGTGCACAGTGCTGCTCCCCTGGGAGCTGCCCGACCACCTCAGCCAGTTGCTCGTGTCCTTTCCCACCCAGGGCAAAGGCTGGAACAGACAGGCTGCCATCACAACAGGGCTCGTGGCAACATGGGCACAGCTCATGCTGGATTAAAGAGCCACAGCACTTCCCAGCTCCAGCCAAGCTGGTCACCTCCACGACTCTTCCCACTGCTGGGAATGACCCTGTGGCCATCCTGCTGAGATTCCCCTGCTCCAGGGATCTGTGTTGGTGTCACTGGCACAGAGCTCACTTCCCTTACAGCAGCGTGGGGTGCTGTGTTGGTGTCCAAACTGGGAATACACCAGTGCTGCAACTGGGGCTGAGCACTGGGGTCTCCATCCTCCCTCAGCAACGGGCCAGAGCAGGGCTGGGAACAGGGAGACAGACCTTGGACAGCTGGCCAAGGGGGTGTGCCACTCCAGATGATGTTGTGCTCCCAGATAAAAGCTCAGGGGAAGGGGGAGGAGGGGAGGATGTTGTGTTTGTGGTGTTTGCCTTCCCCAGTGACAGTTACTCATGCTGAGCCCTGCTCTCCAGGAAGAAGGGAATAAATTCCTTCTTGCTTTGCTTTGCTTGCATGCAAAGCTCTGCTTCAGCTGTTAAACTGTCCTTTCTCCACACAGGAGTTTCTTGGCTTTTGCTCTCCTGCTTCCTGCCCAATCCTGTAGGGACAGTGAGCCACTGTAGGGGCTCAGGTGCCACTTGGGTGTCTCCTGCCTCCACAGGAGGCTGCAGCAGAGAGCAGAGGGTCTGTCTCCCCCAGCTGTACACTGAGCTCACCCTTGGCTCAGGACTGGCAGCTGGGGATGCTGGGGACACCCTGCTCAGCAGCACTCCCTTGGCACAGCCCTCCATGGCAGCTCAGGTGTGTGTTTAACCAGGTAATTCCACACAGACTCAGCCACCACTGCCCCAGGGTGTCTGAGATGCCTCCAGAGCCAAGTGTGGTGGAACTCTTCAGATTGTATTTGGAGGGCTCTAAATGCCGTTTTTGCCTAAATGGAATAGAAAGGGAAAATAATTCAAGATCAGAAGCATGAGTATTATAGCAAATTGTGAGACAATAAATAGTGAAAAATAGTCCCATTTATTTGAAGATCTGTCAATAACTGGTGTGTGTTAAACACCACAATCTGGAGTAAAAACAAATACTTAAAGGCTGAACTCAATCCTAGAAATGTTCCTGTAAAATTCTGTGGCAATTCAGCTGCTTGCCTGGAAAATCTAGAGCACATTCACAAAACCCAAACATTTTAATTTTAAAAAAATAGTTACAATTCTTCAACTTGTTCCACTCTTACATATAAAACGAGACAAGATAACATAACTAAGTATTACAAAAGCTCTACAGATCTAAGTAGTGTTTTGCCAAGCCAACAGGGAGTCGGTTGAGGTAAAAGCCTGGTTTTCTTCACTGGTTTGATTCATCTATTCTCCTCCGACAGAATGGACAACAATTATGCTGGAGTATGAGGAGCTCATAGTCTTCTGTGTGAAACATCTGTGAATTAGGAACAGATTTAAAACTAGTTAGCCTGTACCCTGCTCAAAGAAAACGCACACTGAGCTCAATTGCTGCTCAATAGCACAGATATTCTGGAACTACCATTACAGAGAATTGGTACTCTCAGTTTCAATTACCTGAGATGCTACAGCCTGGAACAGAGCAGCAAGCACTTCAGAGACCTCTGACAGTGCTGCTGAGAAGGCACAAACCCATTAACTACTTTTGCAAAAGGATGAACAATTAGGCAGTTGTGTAAGCAAACACGACTGAATTCCAGCATTTCAAAAAGTCATTTCTGAGCGAGGCAGGAGCAGACAACAGTCACTGACTGGTTTTCCTGGCTAGACCTCTAGCCCAAGTCAGAGAGACAGAGCAAGAGGAAATAAATACAAACAGCTTCTGTTGGTCAGCAAAGGTTTCCTCAAGAGGCTCTGACTTGCTGTCAGGGCAACTCTCAAATTCTTGACTATGGCCATGTGTCCCAAGGCAGCTGTTCCTGTGTCTCACACAGCTCAGAGCTGGGGTTTCACTGCTCTGCCTCTCCCTCCCTCCCTCAGGAATTTGCCGAGTACACTTCAGAGCACGGTTCCGGTGACTAGCACATTCTTTGCTTTGTGTCAGAGCTGTCCCCGAGGCAGTACCTGGAAGCAGGAGGGGCACATGGTGATGGAGGCGTCGGGCAGCAGCGAGCGGTAGAACTGCCAGCGCAGCGGGCGCGGCCAGCGCTTGACCAGCACGTCCCGGCGGCTCAGGGAGCGCAGCACGGCGCGGCTCGCCACCACGGGCACGAACGCGGAGCCTCCCTGCTGCACAGGGCGGACGGCACAGTTACCCACTGCAGGGACCTGGCACTCGTCATTGCTCCAAAGAGCAAAGGAAAATGCAGCAGAACTGGCCCCAGCCTTGTCCCACCAAACTCCCCGTCAGTTTTATCAAAACCTGCACCAACAGCAGCACCCAGCCACATCTGTTTCCAGCGAGCTTCCCTTATATATTTAATACAATATATATATATATATATTTAATACAATTCCTTGCAAATAACAGCCATGTCACAGTCTCTATGGAACCCTCAAGTACAGCCTGCTCTACAGGTGTGTTGCTGCTGATCCAGTGCACAGTGAGGAAACAAAATTCCAGGAGTGTTTGCTTTAAAATCTTTGTTGTTTGTGAGGTTTGTGTTTGTCTGGGGGGGTTCTGTGTGGGTTTTGCTGGTTTGTTTGTTTGTTTTGAGGGGTTTTGTTTGTGTTCCTAAGGGAGGAGTTAACTCCCTTAGTCCATTTCCCTCTCAAGTGTCATCCCTCTCCCAGTCCCCTGCTCTGCAGCTCTCTTTGTACCACACACACACCAGAAGAGTGNAATTAGGCAGTTGTGTAAGCAAACACGACTGAATTCCAGCATTTCAAAAAGTCATTTCTGAGCGAGGCAGGAGCAGACAACAGTCACTGACTGGTTTTCCTGGCTAGACCTCTAGCCCAAGTCAGAGAGACAGAGCAAGAGGAAATAAATACAAACAGCTTCTGTTGGTCAGCAAAGGTTTCCTCAAGAGGCTCTGACTTGCTGTCAGGGCAACTCTCAAATTCTTGACTATGGCCATGTGTCCCAAGGCAGCTGTTCCTGTGTCTCACACAGCTCAGAGCTGGGGTTTCACTGCTCTGCCTCTCCCTCCCTCCCTCAGGAATTTGCCGAGTACACTTCAGAGCACGGTTCCGGTGACTAGCACATTCTTTGCTTTGTGTCAGAGCTGTCCCCGAGGCAGTACCTGGAAGCAGGAGGGGCACATGGTGATGGAGGCGTCGGGCAGCAGCGAGCGGTAGAACTGCCAGCGCAGCGGGCGCGGCCAGCGCTTGACCAGCACGTCCCGGCGGCTCAGGGAGCGCAGCACGGCGCGGCTCGCCACCACGGGCACGAACGCGGAGCCTCCCTGCTGCACAGGGCGGACGGCACAGTTACCCACTGCAGGGACCTGGCACTCGTCATTGCTCCAAAGAGCAAAGGAAAATGCAGCAGAACTGGCCCCAGCCTTGTCCCACCAAACTCCCCGTCAGTTTTATCAAAACCTGCACCAACAGCAGCACCCAGCCACATCTGTTTCCAGCGAGCTTCCCTTATATATTTAATACAATATATATATATATATATTTAATACAATTCCTTGCAAATAACAGCCATGTCACAGTCTCTATGGAACCCTCAAGTACAGCCTGCTCTACAGGTGTGTTGCTGCTGATCCAGTGCACAGTGAGGAAACAAAATTCCAGGAGTGTTTGCTTTAAAATCTTTGTTGTTTGTGAGGTTTGTGTTTGTCTGGGGGGGTTCTGTGTGGGTTTTGCTGGTTTGTTTGTTTGTTTTGAGGGGTTTTGTTTGTGTTCCTAAGGGAGGAGTTAACTCCCTTAGTCCATTTCCCTCTCAAGTGTCATCCCTCTCCCAGTCCCCTGCTCTGCAGCTCTCTTTGTACCACACACACACCAGAAGAGTGGCTTTAGACAGTAAAATTTTCTGAAAATTTCTGTTGGTGGACACAGGTACAGTTCTTACCTCAAAGCTCAGTTTTGCTGTAAAGGGATCATCATCCTCAATAATATCTGCACTGTCATCAAGCTTCAAAGTCTGAGTATCTGGATGCATGTCTTAAGGAAGAATTCCTTACAAATTCCTGCACAACTGGCTCTGCTTACCACAGCCAGCACTGACAGAATCAGCATGAGAGAACCCCAGCAGGACCCCTTGCTGCTTCAGAGTATCTCAAACTGAGACAGTGCCAGGTCATTACAAAAAGTACCAAGAAAGCCTTGCTGGGATTTCCAGTGGCTGGGGAAGTTTATCACTGCAGCTGCTGTAGAACAGCAAGACTGACCACAGCCAGGCATGACATCAGCTCTTACCCTTCCACAGATGACAGAGCAAAGGAAGCAATCTACTGAAGTTATATTTATGGGCAGCTTTAGTCAGAGTTTGTGTGTTCTTGTGCATTACTCGACATCTCATATTCTATAACCCCCACAGCAACTGGGAGCTCTGGGTGCCAAAGCATTCCCAACCAGATCTCAACAGGAACAGTTGTGAATTGCTACTTCCTTTGGCTTGAGAGAAGGCAGCCTCTAAAAGAAGCAACACTCTCCAGATTCCCCTCATCCTTGTCAGAAAGCAGGTCACACAGAATAGGTAAAGCATGGCATTCCACTGCTAAAAATAAACATTGCACAGGATTATAAATAAACTGTCCCGACAATATTAGGTTTAGTTAAACCATATTTTGGTTGTTATACTAACACAACAAAGATGCAATTGTACTTACATCAGTCATATGACAAAAGGAATTCAACTTAAGGGGAAAAATAACCTCTAAATTGTTTAATTTTTCCCTAAGAAAAGGAAACCAGTTCTAATCAGAAGGATACGCTCACTCGTGGTCTCTTGCCATTTACTCACTCTTGGAGCTTCAAGATCAATGAGAGCTACAGCTTCTTCATCTGTGATGCCATCTTCCAAATAGAACTCAACCAGATGCAGCACCTCTAAAGGTGGGAAAGGCAGGAAGTGTTTGACCTCTAAGAGCTCAGGAAATGCTCATAGCAGATACTGTGCTCCTTCACACCAGTGATGTTCTGCCCACCTTCTCTCATGAAACAAGTTAAATAAAATAAAATTACAGCAAACCAAACCCTTGAACTTCTGAAAGGATTGTGTTCATCTTCACAGTAGGTGCATTTCTGTGTCTGCAGAATGCTGCACTGCTGCTCTGCAGTGAGAGCCAACAACCCCCACTTCATCAAATTTAACAACAGTAAAGGAACTGGTTTGTTTGGAACAAAAGTTTGTTTGGCCAAACGACACTGCAGAGAGAAGAAATTAAGCACTAACCTACTACTCTGTTAACATTTATCTACTTGCAAAGCACGAGCAAAGCACGAGCAAACCCGAGGCCCAACGCACCGTAGGAGGAGGCTGAGAAGACAAAAGGCTGCCTGCAGTTAATGCAGACATTCCCCAGGTTGTTCAGCAGAGGGTTGTTGGTGGAGCACCTGTAACACAGGGGCACGAGCTCCTGAAAAGACACATGGAGAGCATGGTAATTGCAGACCAGCACATCTCAGCTCTTTGTTTTCAATTAGAAACAGCCCCTTCGGCTGACAACACAGATACAGCACCAGCAGCAGGCTGGAGGAGCACTGCTGTGAAATCAGATCCTTCAACATCTGAAAATGCTTTCCCTTTTTAACAAACCAGCAAGTTTTCCCATTAAAAATAGCTGTCTTCACCATTTTAACAATTAAATTTTCACCTTGCCTTTGCAGTAACAGAAGCAGAATTCTGCATCAAATACACAGGGACAAAAGAAGCTGAAGAGAAGTTTACTGAAGTAAAGTTTTTTGCTCTAAGATTTGGTCAAATTTAGGTTCTCCAATTAATTAATCTGTTTTCAAGAGCAGAGTTATTTTAGGCAGTTCTTAAAGGGTGTGTTTCTATTATTTCAGGAGGCCAGGTGCATGTTCACTGGTACAATGCAATTTATTTTTAGTGAGTACTCCCTGAGACATGGCTTTATAGAACACTGCAGAAAGCCAGACTTCAGTGAAAGAAGAAAAGGTGTTAAAATAAGATTTATGGAAGGAAGGTCACTGAAGGGATGGAGGGAGGAGGGAAAGAGTGTGAGGAGTGGGACAAATGAAAGTGACCTCCAGCTGGAGAGAGAAACAAAGACTGTGGAACAATAGCATATGAACTGGAGAGAAAAGGGCTTGGAAGAATTAATAGGCAGAGAGGAAGGTGGCTGCAAGAGAGGAGAGGGAGGATGGAAGCTGTCCACAAAGAGAAGGCTGATTTTAATTTGCTCTCAGGAGCAGAAGGAAGTCTGACTTGAAGAATAACAATAAAAGGACTGTGTTTCCAGCAGAAACATAATTATATCACAGACCCATGCATAATGTATTTCAGATTGTTTTGTGCATACAGGAACTCATATTCTAGGATTAGGCCACATATTAATGATTAACATGAAACACATTACAGCTTACTTCACTGTCATGGAATGGCTTGGATCGGATTGTCAGGCTGCCCAGCTCAACAGATTTCTGGAACCTGTCTGGGATCTGCAGGCCCTGCAGCTTGTCATAGGCATGACGAGCCAATTTATACGCACCAAGAGCTTTACTCTGCTTTGCCAGGGCCAATAATGTATTGCTGTAATTTAATTAAGGAATAAAAATACATACAGCATTTATAAAAAAATGCAATACCCTGTCTAATCATAGCAGTCGTGCAGTGAAGCAAATCCAACACCAGGACTTCAAACAGGCTTTAACTGGGAAATCTGTTTACAGAACTTCACTTACAAACATGTATGAAAGGACTATCAACATATCTGTGGGCAATTATTAGCAAGGTAAGGAACTGACCCTACATAAACACTGCTATGGTTAAATATTCTGGCTCCATTTACAATATTTCAGTAATTTTGGGATTTTCCCCAGCCACAAAAAAACCAAAATCCAAACATTTTTTACAGCATAAGTAACCCACTGACACTGAGGAAATGCACCTGATGTGATCTGAGTGTGCCCCTTGTTAGCAACCAAGCCTTGTTCTTCCCTCTGACCAGAGTGAAACAGTAACTCTGTTTACACCTACTGACCACACAGCCTCTTATCAGAGACTTCATGAAAGAGTCTACATTTTTAAGTGAGGAAGTTATGAAAAGAAAAGCTAACATCCCATCCAAAGCCAGAAATGAAGCGAAACCAATGAAGCCAAACCTATGGCATGCAGGGACCCTCTGGCTCTCTCCTACAGAAAGGTGCATTTCACTGGGCTCACAGCCCCTTTGGGAAGCACTCACTCCCCACAGCTTCACTAGGCACCAACAAAGCCATACAGATGTTGCCTGACAGACACACGGCCACACCTCATGGACAGCAAAAGCTCCAGGGATTCCCTGCTTCTGCCTCAGCTCAGTCTCCTTGCACTGCCAGGATTCAGAGCCACCTCTTTCTGCAGTGACTGGTGTCCCCCTGCTCCTCTGGCACAGGGGACACACCAGACTGGGCAGCTGTTCAGGGTGGCCTGACAGAGTTCCATGTCAGTTGATGTGCACAGCTCTCCAAAACTGTAACAAAGAGCAAACTAGTGCAGCTCAGCACACAATAGTCTGAAGATGCTGATTATTCCTGAGGGACAGAAGCCAGTTCCCATTAATGATAGCCAAGAGCTGACAGCAAAGATTCCCTGCAGGAAGTCCCTGCCTTGGACCAACAGCAGTTATTCCTTTCATGTATCACATGGTAACTTCTAGATTTTGAACTGCATTGGAAGGATACACTTTTGAGATCCCCAGAGGAGTCTCCTTTGTTAAGCTGTGAAGCAGAAACCTGGAAATATTGAAGAGGGTTTCAGGCAAGTGGAAGCTGAAAGGCTCCTCCTGTGGTATGAAAAACACAGACACACATTTCTAAGCTGAAAAACCAACAACTTACATCAGTAAGCAACACAGCACAAGGCATCTCTAGTAGTATGTTTCTTTCATCCCTTGAGAAAAGAGGTGTTGACAGAACATAACAGTGGATTTTGCATGTCTTTATCACCAAAGCTCATGCCTGATATACACAGAAAAGAGAGACACAGAGATCAGTGTAGCTAAGAGAGAACCTTTAACAGGTTATTTAAAAATGAGGGCAGTCTGCACAGCCACAGTGCAGAATCTCTAGCACTGTGAGATCTAAACAGCAAAGATTTCACAGCACAGAGTCTTCTTTTGGGCAAGGGCACTGAGCAAGGGCTCTCAAATGTTTTACAACAGATATTTGCACAAATGGTGATGGCAGCATGACTCTAAGTGCTGGAATTAGAAGGAGCTGCTCACTTGTGATGCACATCAGTGACACAGATGGCACCCTGTGGAAATCCCCAGGCTGGCCTGCCTTCTTCTGTTCAACCCTGATTTCCAATGACTAAGGGAAAAACTGACCCTGGCCTGAGCAGGAGCAGAGGCTCAGGTCCATTGCACCAAACCAAGGCAACCAGCAAAAAGGGCCAAGGGCAGGAGGGAGGTCAAGGTCAGGCATTGGCACAGCCCTACCCCTGCAGCTGTAAGGAGCTGAGCAAGTTCTTGTACAGGACAGCTGAAGACTGTATAATAAAATAAAATAAAGTTAAATAAATAAATAAATTTACTATACAGTCATTGCCTGGAAAGTCCTAGTTATTTTTGGACTCCCCAAGGAAAAAAGCCCAGGAAGCATAAATACACAATTCTGAAGTGATTATCTTACAGTGTATCTTTGAATAAAGTGATAGACATGGTAAACTTCTGCCAAATGCTGGAAGTGATGAAACTTCTGCAACATTTCAGCCTGCTGTCCTTCATTCTCTGTGGGAGAAAAAGGCATTGGTGTCAAAGAGCAGGCTGTGAGACTCAGCTGGAAGAAAACAACCTGTGATGATTTTAGCACCAACACTGCCAGAGGAGGGATGCAGCAGGTCAAGCATGCCCCATCTACCCATGCAGAGCTGCTATTCTTCTGAGCAAACGTCTGGCCTGAAACAAGCACAGCCAAACACAGAACAGTTGAGGCAATGGTTTAACACAGCCAGAGGCTACAGCTGAGCTACAGGTAGAAAGCAGCAGCTGTGCATCCCTGGAAACCTCTTCCAAAATGCCAGAGTTCACAAATTCCTTTTGAAAACTTTCACAAACACCAAATACACTACTAAGCTGTTTGGGAAAACTTGCATCTCAAACATCTGAGGGGTGACAGATCATCTGAACTAAACCAAAGGTACTTAGAGCACCAGGAAAAAGGGCAGTATTCCCAACCTTCCGTGGTCATTACCACTGAACTACACCTATTAACTATCAATACCTCTGCCAGTGACAGACATTTGGGAGACAAGATGACTGCTAGCAAACAATCAGTTTTACCTGTTGGCAGAAATAATTAGTAACCTCCCTAACCTATGTTCCACTTCATCTCCTATTATCTAACTGGCACGTTCACCCTCCAGGCAATGGGTGTGGTGGGAAGGTGCAGGAGGATACATGGTCCCACGAGGCACGATTTTCATCCCAGCCAGACTTCAGAAGGAGCCTTATGCCTGCTGATGTCGCTGGCTTGTTTATTTGTTTTAAATTAGCACATGGGAAAAACAGGGGACGACAAAAATAGCACAAGCCCGAGATATGCACAGCATTCAAAAACCCAAACCAAGCCACCAGCAGTGAGGCAGCTGCAGCAGTGCTGTCACAATGCAGGAGCTGTTTGTCCACGGGCACAATAAGGTGACAAACACACGCTTCCTTTCGGTGACTCACCTTGGGCTATGTCTAAGCACTGCATGGAAAGCATCCAGTAATAATAGGCTGCGTCGTTAAATCGGCTTTCAAGCACGGCGTTGTGTGTTAACTGCTCCAGCACCCGCACGGCCTCTCGCTGCCTGCCTGCCTTGTGAAACGCTGCAGCCCAAAACAGAGACGGGTTACAGCGTCATTACATCAATTAACGGAAATTAGTGGTTTTGAATTGAGAGCAGTCTATTCAGTCCATATCAAGCACTGTCCAGGACAGGCTAAAAGGGATTATACATCGGTATTTTCCTCCTTGACAGTGACACTAATGGAGCATGAGAAGAATCTGTAGGTATTTTGAAGCTTTTACACTGTCTCAGCAACTCTTGAGCTCAAGGAGTATGTAAAATACTGGTTGCTGGTGTTTATTTAAATAGAAAAGAGAGAAGATGCTGTGATAATCAGATCTCTGTACAAACAGCAGTGATCTCCAAACACTACAAATCACAACTTCATTCAAAATCAAAACTACAATAAATTGTTTGAAGTCAGTGCTCTGGTGTGTACGAATACTTTAGAAGTATTGTGCTGAATACTTTAAAAGAGTATAGCTACTACATCCTTCTGTCATTTACTAACAGCATCTCCTCTTCTGATGCACTAATACCTTGAATTGTCACTTGGCAAACATGCATTTGGCCAATGCAGTCTCCATAGAACGGAATGGGGCTGAGGGAGAACCAACCCCAAAAACCCAACCCCACAGCACTGCTGCCCCCTGAGTGAAGCCAGCTCGGCTTGAACCAGACCTCACATTCTGTTCTGAGAGCAGAACTGTCCCAGGAGGACCTGCAGAGCCAGGTTTGGACCCCAGCAGAGCCAGGCTTGGACCCCAGCAGAGCCAGGCATATTCTGTAAATATTCAGGCATATTCTGCAGTGAGTAAATATGGAGCAAGCAGTGATCTGTCAGTGACATTCTCACCTTTTTGGGCTTCTTCAAATCGATCATTCTCTGCCAGCCACTGAGCATAAGGGACATAGACTTCATCTTTGAATTCAGGATGCTTTTCACACAAAGCAAATGCCTGACAAATAAAAAACTCATTCTTAGAATATTGCATGGTTTAAACAGTTAAAGGGTTTAAAATATTCCATGGGATCAATCCTTCAGCTCTGAGAAAATTCACAGTGAAACATACAGAGAGTGTAATCCGTATTTTCTCCAGTATGAAACTTATGTGTTTTAAAATAAAAAGCAATCAACAACAAAAGAAAAGAAGCTTAGCATAATAACAGACTGACTATTGAAACAGAAAGACTTGAGAGTGATTATCTGGGAAATTTAGTAGATTTCCCAGCAAGAGACAAAAAATATTTGTATTTTTACTGAATAAATTTTCTAAGGAAATTGAAGTAACACTATAAATGCAGTTTAGATTCACTTTCAGAAAACCACACCACCACCAAACACCCACTGGCACACACAATTAACTGAAATACTCTGAATCCTTCTGCAGAAGTCTCCCTCCCTGCCTGCCTCTCCCTCTCTACAGTGCTGGGGGAGCCAGACATCTGCCTCCCTTTCCAGCTGCAAGCAGTGACAATAAGAGCAGTGGTTTCCAAAACAGAAATCAAGGGCACACTTACTTCTTCCCAGCGATGAGTCTCCACATGGAGCTGGACCAATGCTTTCAGGTCACCAACCTTCATGTAGGTTTCTGCAGCATAGCCAGGGTTATCCAGTTGTTTAAAATAGAAGGCACATTTGGCCAAAGGCTCCCGCTCAGCTTTGTCCAGTTTTCGAGCAATTTCGATTAACCTAGACTCAGCAGAAAGAAGCCACATGTTTCAGATTCTGCCTTGGTGCTTTGCCTTTTTATTGTCATAACTTCACCTTTAATCAGTTAACATTTAATAAACATCCTAATAGTACTACCATGCAACACTTTAAACAGTTTCAGTAAATATTCCAAATAGCTTTTTCCTTCTGCAAACTCAAACCCCTTCCTTCCCTCCTTGCTCACACATCCAGCTCTGCATCTCAGACAGTGCAGAGGGAAGGAGGGAACACACTCAGGGGACAGGACACACTTCCCAAGTGTGACCTGAGCAAGAGGCTCCTGAATAAACATCACCCTGTGCCACACAGCAAAACAGAGGCAAGGCCAGCCTGAGGGGCCGGGCCAGGATCTTAAGGCAGCTCAGCAAATGACCCAAAGTGCCACCTAAATTAATGAGGAATGACCAGTGACAGGAGTGGCCACAGAATTGCTAAGGACTCTGTGCCCCAGGTGACTTCTCTGCCCTCTAGATGATTATCCTAAACAGCTGGGAACATCAGCAATGGGCTACCTGGTACAATTACTGCTCTGAAGATTACTCTGAAGGCATTCAGGCTATTTCAGACAATCTCATATTGGAGATAAACCTCTGCATACTCTTCACTGCTGTAATGCATTTGTTTTTGTACCATATTTATGGCCCTACTCTCTAAACATATGCAACTTTTAAAACATTTTTAACCATAGATGTGTTTCAGATACTCAATCTGATATAAAGGCAGATACCAAACTCATTTGGGTCTTATTTTAAAATTATGTGGAATTCATAATATCTCATTCAAGCTTTTATTCTGTATTATCTCTGAGGTGACAGAAAACCTACATATCCACCCAGCCGTGGTCCCCGCTGATTTCGATGGCCTTCATGTGCTCCCCAGCAGAGAGGTACATCTCCACTGCTGCCTTTGGCTCATTGATATCCTTGGCCCAGTCTGCTTGCTTTTTTATCAGCATCTTTGTGTCTTTGGGATCTCCAGATCCCAGAAATTCCTGCAACAGTGCAATTCAAAAGTCTGCATTACCTTCTGGTCACAAACATCATTGTACAGTCTAAACTCTAGAAGAGACAAAGGTTTTTGTAGTGATTATCATGATGCCTCCCAAGGATAGAAATACTCCAGAGAGCAACATGGACTGAGCCAGCCTTCAGCAGCTCATCAAGGCCCAGTGGAGGAATAGGAGGAAACAATGGCAAGTCTCCCATTTACACAGTTTGCAATTAAAAAACAAAGCAGGAGATTGTGGCCAGGCCCAGAGCAGGACAGTGCAGGTGCCTCAGAGGCAACTCTGATGTCCCCTCCTGCTCTCTGCTAAGCCTGGTTCTGTGGATATGAGCCACAATTTCTGCAAGTTTATCAGGAACAGGCCTACCCAAAGCAAAATGGTGCTAATCTAAAAACTCCAACAGATCAATTCCAAGTTTCAGATTTTCTCCTGCAAGCCAGGCAGGTATGGATTCATTCTCAAAGACAACCCAGTCCCAGCCCACACCCAGTTAACAACAGCACATCCACTTAATCACACACTGGCATCAGGATGCCCCACCACAAATCAACTGAAGGCTGAAACAATTATCAAGTGTCTTTGCAGGAAACAAGATATTGTAAAAAATATATCCATGAAGTTCTTTTATAAGGACAGAATCACAGCTGTTCAAAAGGGAGAGTGCTCTGAAGCACTTCTTGGACTTGTGGAAGGAATGCAAATACCAAGCCTGGACCCTGTGTTGACAACCATTTTGGAAATATTTCTAATAGTTAGTTCAGCTTCTTCTGCCAATACTAAAGCTCTGGCACCATATGGTTCACATCTGTTGACATCATGTGCCAGGAAAAAAATATAAAACCCCCCTTCAACACCAGAAGATCGATTAAGGGCAATTTTGTCTGTTAACAGAACAGGCTACTGCCCACTAAACAGCTTCCATCAAAAGAAAAAATAGAACAGAGGAGAAATGACAGGTGGGAAAAGAGTGGAAAACTGTGTGTCCTCTGTGTTTCTGGCAGATTCTGATTGAGGTTTAAAAAACCAAAACCAAAGCAACAAATGGGCAAAAGGCTCTACAGGGAGCACCCCCACACCAGATCTGCCTCACCACTGCAATTTGGCAGCTCCCTGCTGCAGCCAGAACTGGACCCCATCAGTGCCAGCTCCAGCTGAGCCCAGGCCTGCCTCCTGCAGCACAGCCCTGCTCCAGGAGCAGCCATCCTGACAGCCTCTGACTATGGGAAACTGCACTCAAGGCTGAAGTCAAACCATCTCCTTGGCATGACTTGTTTTCCAGCTTAGGTCACCAAAATAAGCCTAAAATCAAAAGCTAAGCTCAGCTTCTCATAGCATAAAGAGTTTTTTGTGAGTTGCCAGTAATTAGTGATCTGGTGCTGTGATAAAGAGCCTGTGACCAGATATCAAAGGACTCCCAACCTCTGCCTCCAGTCTGGACCCATCCAGACCTCATCAAAGTCATGCACAAGAAAGCAGGTTCTGTGGTTCTTTGAATAAGTCCAGCAGCACCAATGAAAACAACAGCACAAAAACACCCCCCTCCCCCATGTATCTGTCCTTGGACAAATAGCTGGCAAACAAGGGGGGTTTGCATGTTCTTCCATGGCCTGTGCACTCCCTGCACTCCCTGCCTTTTGAAGCACCTTGAATTTCTCTGCATGGAGTCACTCTGCAGCACAGGAAACTTGAGACCTCTTGCTCTCTACTGGTTAAATTTAGACATGACTGCAGCCAAGAATTAAAAGATTCTTACAAAGACTTATGGGAACGTTTTCCTGTATGAATTACATTTATGTTCAAGAGGAGCCAAAACACTGAAGCTAACAAAGACTCATCAGCCAAAAATAGCGGAAGTCGGGCTTACATCAGCAAAGCCCCCAAATGTTTCTGCTGAGCTCTTGGAAGAAAAAGATCTCTCTGCAGCATGGCTTGGGGAATCTCTGCTAGCAAAGAGTTTCTGTGCATGTCGTGGTGAATTCTTTGTCCTGGATTGGGCAGAATAGGGCTCTGATGAGTGGTGAATGAGACTAAACAGTGCATGCATTCTCAGGGATTTTGATAAGAAAACACCATAGAAGACTTAAAAGCCAAGTAATGCTTCTTATCACCATATAAAAACAGCACTTTTAGAATTATATTCAATTTATTCCTACACGGAAACAGAGTTTTAGAAAAAGCCAAGACACTGAATCTTTGGAAGAAATTCTGTAGTAAACAAAAATATTCTAGGTTAGCATATTACAAAGTTTTTAAAATGCAATCAATGTAGAACTGACTCGCTCCAACCCATAAAAACATTTTTATTATAACATGGGTACTGCCTTGTCATCTTTGGAGGACAAACAAATAAAAAGGGACTCTCAAATGAGATAATGAAGAAGAAAGAGTCATAAATCCAAAATTTTTACTTTTGAAAGGAGGAAAATGACTATGGGTAATACTATGTAATCAGAAGAGTCATTGGTGGCCAAAAGAATTCACTGAAAAGCCCTGAATTACACCCAGGCCAGAGACACTTTTCCCCTTCTAAGCCAAATGACCTCCAAACAAATACCTGAGAAAATAAAACTGGAATTCAAAGCCCACACTTGCTCCAGCCCTGTGGAGGATGATGCTTTGGGAACAGCTGCAGCAGTGCTTGTGATGGCAGTGCCAGGTGCCAGTTCCTACCTTGGCGTGCTCGAACATGCGCAGGTCTGAGTACATCTCCAGGGCCAGGCTCTCGTGGCCACTCCTCTTGTACAGCTTTGCTGCCTCCTGGAATTTTCCCTGGTAGGCATAAACATCTGCCAGGAACAGGTCGGTGTTGTTCTCCCCGTGCTTCTTCCGGTCCTGATCCGGGAAAAAAAAAAACAACTGAAGAGAGATGCAGAAAATATTCTAGATGGTCAGGACCTAGGTGAGAAGCAGCTTTGAGGAACTGTATCTTCAGGTAATAATTAAAAACCTGTAACAGGATAGGGTAATTATGCCTCTCCTACATTTCTGGTGAATTTATAATTAAAGGATTAAATCCCTTCTTAATTAAAATTAGGAAGAACAAAATTAAATGTCACTATACAAACCAAAGTGATGAAAAGTCACTTCTCTTGATTTCACACAGGAAAATGAACATATGCTATCATTATACCAGTCTATTTTAAAAAAGGCACCTGATGGGCTCTTTGTTTTCTTCCTACAGTCTCACCAGCAAATAATTTGGCTACATTAGCAATATGTGCAGGTGGGATGACAAAGAGGAGGATAACTGCCAGCAGTAAGTAGATTCAGAAAGTATGTTAGCCTGCCTCTGAATCCAAAGCAGTGCCACCTCCACTGCCCCCACATGCAAGAGCTCACGGATTTGGGTCAGCACCAGTCACTTCCAGAGCACCTGTACCTGCTCTCCTGCTAACCAGAGCTGCCTGCTCAGCCTGCCTGGGAAGGGACCACGGGGACAGAGCCACACAGAAACCCTCCAAGTGTGTGCAGAGCCAGGGAGAAACCCTTCACAAATCAAACTGCAGCAGGACCCTGACTGTGAGGGGCCCAGGACAGGTTTGCACACACCTGTGTGTGTTTCCATTGTGTGCCTTATCCTGAGTATTGGACACACACCATTACCCTCCCTGGGATCAAACTATTGCTGCAGTTAGCCCACATCGTATGGAAACACAGAGCTGAGAGCTGAATGAAAAGAAAACTGCATGCAAGGGGAAAAGCATTCCATGAGCATCCAAATCCAATCCTCTGCTGCCAAAGGGGCTCAGCCATCACTCCCTGGTCACATTTACTGACTGGGCTGACACTGAGCTGGTGTTCAAAGCTCCCTTCATAAACTTGGTCAAATGAATAATCATAGGACTTGTTACATACTTTTTTGAAGACTCCACGGAATCTTGCCAGATAGGCACAGGCAACTATATTTCTTTGTCATCAATTAGGAAAGAAAAAGTGTAATTACTGAGAGAAAACCATGGCATTACTGGAACATGTGTGCTTAGTTACACCCTACAAGCCCTGAAAGGAATCCAACCCACTGCAGGCAAGAGTAAGTGGGGATGTAGAACTCACTGCAGAAGGAGCATTTTCAGGATGTGTGAAAGTAAGTTTATGCCTATTTTTAGGGGATTCTTTTTCATTAAACAGAATATGACATGACAAATCCAGAATATCCTCAATAAATGCAGATCTGGAGAAGCATATGTGGAAAAGAAAGGTTACTGCTGGTGAGAGAATGCTCTCACCTATCTATGCCCTTGAAAAAGAAAAAAAAAAGAAAGAAAACCAACAGAAAAAGGGACTCTAAATGTAGACCTTTGTCCTGTGTTAGAGAAAAGTTCACTGTAACCAGCTGGCATTTTGACAGCAGCAGGACAGCTCTGCAGACATGAAGACAAGGAGTGTATCTTTTAAGAGAAGGTGTAAATCTAATTAACACAAGGAAGAGGAATTCCCTTTATGCCATCTCCAAGCAGAACTTTAAGCATTATCTTGCCATCTCTGCAGAGGGACAAAAGTGGTGAATGCTTTCAAGTACTCAAGACAGACAGTTACTGCTGAGTGAAATTATATCAAGAAGCGTGAAAAGAATAGGAAGAAGTGATTAAAGTACAGTATAGAAGTATGGAATCCCAAATTCTTTTTCCAGTTGTCATAGACTTGTCATGAGACCCTGAGTTTGTCATTTAATTTCTCTGGGCCTGCTTCTGTCTCTGCAAGGAGGAGATAATAGTAATTACCTACCTCCAGGGGGTAGGGAAAAGCTTAATGAACTCATGTTTATGAAGTATTCTGTACTAAGCTCTGTCAGCACAGTAGTAGTCTACCAATTATTAATTGAATATTGAATGTTTTTCCAGTTCTCCTGAAGACAGTTTCAGAAGTTCTCATCCAACACCCACATTCTGGTCCATGAAGTTCCAATCCCATGGTTAGAACTTGAGTCACCTCTACTTATCAGCATTTTTCAATTCAAACGTATCTCCAACAGTCAGAAGCACTATCCAAACCAAAGTCCTTCCAAAACCAGAAAGTACTGATTTTGGCACAGTAGTTTAAGAAAACTTGAACACTGCCTTACCTCTATGCTGCTGATCAGTTCTAAATATCGAAGGTCTCGTACCCTGGTAAATGCCTATTGAAAATTGAAAAAAAAGAGTAAAAGGTATTAACTTGAAAACCCAGAAAAACCCAAATATTATTCTGCATGAATCAAGCTATCTTCAGGCAAAAAGGACAGGTAGAAGTCTGCTGGGTTTGGGTTTGTGTGGTTTGTGTAGGGCTCTGAGTGTGAATGTGGACCCTGAGCTGGAAAGGAGACAAGGTACACCCAGAACAGCTCAGCACTGCAGGGAGTGGGAGCTGTGCCTCTCAGTCCCCCAGGAAATACACAGTGTCATTAAAATAGGACATGCTTTTATTCTGGCTATTTTATAGCTTCTCCATTTTGATGTGAGGTGTGACAGAGACAAGGAAATTTCAGGGAGCTGTTACAAGGAAGGGCACGTAACTGATCCTTTTGTCAGCCTGCTGCATATGCTCCTAGTTTTTAAACCATTCTGAAAATCCAGCATGAAAGGAGCTCAGAGAGAGGAAAGGAAGTAAGAAGACTGTAAGATAAAAGTTTAAGACAGTGTAATATCTTTGCAAATGGAGATAAATGTGCAACCCAAAGTCTCAAGTGGCAAAGTCACGTGCAAGTTGCAGCAGCTCAGCACTTATTCCTGACATGCATCACAAAACAGAAATTTAACTCTTTGGGCTGCACATTCAAGACTTCCAATCAAACTAATACTTAAGAGGGCACAGAATATTTTGCTTATGTCGGATTGGACTAGGAACTATCAGAGCCTTTAATGTCAAGAAGCTGCTTTTGTTTGAATTAATCCGCTCTAATTCTAAGAGGGCACTACTTTAAAATTCCAAGGAGGCACTGAAAACTTCTTTTTAAAAGTATCTATTTGCATAAAGCCATCCATGAAACTGGAATTATTCTGATGCCTCCACTTAAGGAAAAGAAAAGGAGAAAAATAAAGATTTAATTTCCTTTTTCTGAAAAAAAAATCTGTTATTAAAAGATGCCTATCATTACAGACCATTCTCAGCGTATTTTTAGAATGTTTTGTCTTTCATAAAATATTCATGACATTGAATTCAGTTTGCTCTCTCTTACTTGAGAAGAGATGGTGAAAGAAAATAGTAAATTTTATGCCAGGGAAAACTCAGTTCTTCAGTCTACTGCCCACTGAGAACCCACTCCCCAAAGCAAGGCACAGCACACAGAGAGGATTGAAATGATCCCATCCCATCTCCACTGCCTTCACACAACCTCAGTGGGTAGATAATGAAGAACAGGCAATCTTCACGTTTGCACTGAGGTTATATTAAACATTTAGGGGAGAAAGGGCACGTTGGTAGCACTAAGGAAGGTTGGGGCCAGAGCCAGGTGAGCATCCTCTGCTGCCACCCGGTGGGCACTGCTGAGCGGCTCCCAGCTCTGCTCCCCCAAACCCACTCGGGCATTAGCTGAAAGCCATTTTCTATCCAACACTTGGATTTAGAACATGGCATTTATCTGGAGAGATACATTAGATTTCAGTTCAAAACCTCGTCTCAAAATCCTGAGTTTATAACAAACGATTGGTTTGTTTGTGGGATAAGACACACTAAAGACAAGCAAGACCCAGGGACACCACTTGCATTCCAGTCATAAAACATGCATTAAACACACACACATATATAAATATCAAACCCAAGCTTTCTGCTAAACGAGTAAATAATAAATAAAATACCTTTTTAGCAGTTTCAAACTCCAGCCCTTCCAAGGCTTCCATGGCCAGCTCTCTCCAGTCAGCATCAGTCACTCCTAAACATGCAATTTGATAGGCTTCTTTGAACATCTTCCGTTCCAGATATTGATACATGGGTGCAGACTGAGGATTGTCAGAGAAAAAAAAATGGATCACAAAGCATAATACTGAGATGTATTAGTGAAATTCTCTACACATATTGGGAAAGAAACATATTCTAATCACAACCATTACAAGCTGCCCAGAGAATAAAAATCTCAGTTTTGTACACAGACAGAACAACATTCTGGGATGACCATTATCATATCTGATAATCTGACTTCCATTGCATCTCATGACACAGAAAATAGCATTTTATGGAAGGCAATCCCTAAATTTTGAATAGAAAGACCACACAGGTACTATACATTCAGACTAAAATACTCTGTTTAAATATTGCTTAAAGTCACCTAGATGAAGCAACAATAAAACAGTATTTGATGTATTCAAGACAAATGAAATTACAACAGGGAAAAGTTATATAGAGAGAACACAGTAAAACCCTGCAGGAGATAAGGCCTGCACTACACTAGATTATGTGCATTTGCAAGTAGAAAGGGAGAGTCAGAAACAACAATTACCAACAGCAAAAAGGAAGTTAGCTTAATTAATGCCAAAGAAACAAAAATAAAATAGATCACACAATATAACTTAACAATGAAAGAAGTGTGAAGTGCAATCATTTTAGTAATGAAATACAAGTAAATCTCAGAAAAGCTTCTTCACTTGTTAAACATTCATGTTTATGAGATATAAAGCAACACTTAATGAGATTAAAGGATTACCTGTGGAACTTCAACTGCTGACATAGAGAAAACATGAAGGCAGAAGATCTTGGAGCCATTGTAACCCACAACGAAGCCTTGCAGTTTTTGCTGATGGACAGGGAAGTTGCTAGCTTTGATATTGAGGTAACCCCCTCCAGAAAAGCAAAGCATATCCTCACACTGGGTATTCCAGGCCACACTATTAGCATTGGGTTCCTAATGAGCAAAACATCTCAGCATTACAACTGCTGCAATCACATCTTTGCCAAGAAACACGCCTCCTTCAGCCTTCTGAGTGTTTGACCCACCACAGCCTGGTGTACACACACACCCATTATTCAAGTGTGCAACATCCTAAAGCCTAGAATATTCCTAAACACATTCACAGGGATAGGGACATATTTTACATTTTAATACTCAGCTACAATTGTCTTGCCTTTTATGAATATTTACTAGTGATCTCTACAATCAATCTGTAGAACATAATATCAAATTCCACAATAATATACTGCTAGTTAGCACATTTAATTGATCATTTCTCAGTCCATTACAAAAGGAAGCTGCAGACCCTATCTTTGCAGCACTCCATCCTTGCTATCCAGTGTGTTCTGAAAACATTTAATCAACATCAATAAGTGACTGCTAAACTGCCAATGAAGAGAGCATTATCATGATTCCTTTTATAGCCTATGAATACCCAACGAACAAAGATGTTTAGGCTTTAATTCTGTTCGTACTAATGATAAAACTAAAATGCTCATTAACTGTAATGCTTCAGAGGGAAACAGGGCAGAGTTCTAAATTAAACTGAAAAGGTCACATGTCTAAGAGCTCTTTATTCAGCTGTTGCTCACATAGATTTCCTGTCTTCTCATTCCTACTCCATCATCTACGAGAGGGTGGTTTTGATAAACAGAACGCAGTCAAATCCTACTAGATGTGATTAATACCTTAAATGAGTTACATGAATTTCTGCACAGCAACACTTTTGGGATATTCTGCGTGCCAAACTCCTCCCTGCCCTGCCTTTGAAGGAGTTAGTTTTCACCTGGAAGAGCAGCTCCTTGGTGTGGATGTCGTAGACCAGGCAGGTGTCGTTCTCGTCCACCACGGCCAGCTTGGCGCGGGACGCGCTCATGTCCAGGCAGCGCACGGCCGTGGACTGCTTCAGCAGCACGATGGCCAGGGCATTGTCCACAAAGATCTTCAGGATCTGCAGCATTGCAAACAGAGTCACTCACACAGCTCTGCCCCTACACACAGCACAGCGGCTGAGAGCGTCAGTGCTGCCCAAGTGTGAAGCTCTTTCAGAGAAAAACTGCAGTAAAATTAGGGAAATGCTTCCAGTCTGAGACTCCTGAGCACACTGGCTGCTACAACATGCTCTAGGTCACAAGCCTGTACAGATACATCAGATGCATCCTGCATTCTCCACTAGTTACACAAGTTCATTGATACAGGAATATATATCAGACAGAAAACACACAGCATCTCAGCTTCCTTGCTATCAGTACCTTTGGGCTCCACTTGGACACTTCCAGCTGCCACAGGTGAAACACAGCACCTACACCTGGAGAACAGCCACACCCTCACAAGGGCTCAGGAAATGTGTACACACCTTCAATCCCTATGAAAGGCAAACCTGCTCTCTGCACCAAGTACTCACTTTTCATCAGCTGATACTAACAACTCATAGACTTCTGGACACAGTTAAACATATTTGGATGAATTTTACTGTCAGAGAATGTGACAGACAGAAGTAATTAATTTTTAATCCCAAAATGAGACTGTCAAAGTTCTAGGTTGTAAAAGAGCCTGCTGCTCCTAAGGTGTCCTTCTAAGAGCAGAGAACACATTTTATTTGCAGTGAAAGAAACATACCAGACATGATGTGTTACCTGACCATTCTTTAGACCAACTAAGAGCCCTTCTCTTCCTGGAGGCCCTCCAATGACTTTAATGTAACGAATAAGAGATTCCATCAGCCATTCTCGTTCTTTAACACCACTAAATGAGAGGCATTGCAATCTCTTCTCCTAAGGACAAAGTAAGATATAAAACACAACCTGGAGGTGAAAACAAAAATCTGTATCTGATGTGTGATGTTCATACCAATACTAGCAGTGGTGTCTACTTTTACATCTAAAAATCATAAAGTCAAATACTCAGTTTAATGGGTGAATTCTTTAAGATTTTCTAATCCAATGAGCAAACAAAAACAAACACCCCCAATCTTTTCCTAGTAGTTCTCCCACCCAAAATACCCCTGGATTCTGTGCTAATTTATCAAATTCACTATAGAGCGTGCTTTACTCAACCAGAGTCACCTGAGCCACACCTGAGCACTGCAGGGCACAGCAGGACTGCCTGGGGAAGTGCTGCAGCAGATCCCACAGCACAGCCATGCACTGCCAGCCACGACTGGGACAGCTGCCTTGAACACTGAACACACCCCAGCACTACTCCAGCTTGTAAGGCACATACCTGGCATAAAATAATGTGATGTGAACACACCACCAGCAAGTTACATTCAAATTTCTTGATGATCTTTTCCTTCACCCGATAGTACATATCTGCAGAATCATCCGAGTACAACTCGTAAATCAGGATTTTCTCTGGCATCTGGATGGCTAATCTGTTTTTGTAGATTGCAATTTTCTTCACAAGCTCTCTGCCTTTTATCCTAACTAAAAAGAAAAAATAACAAAATGATAAAGTATACGGTGACACCAAAATAAGATACAGAAATCAGAGAACTAATACACTAAAATTGAATCTCCCTAGAACACCTCTATAGTTCAAAGCACATTCCTGCTCAGATATGTTTGCTGCTCTGCATGTATGTAATCTACTATCCCTGTCACAGTTTACCACCCTCTATGAACAGCACATCCTGGAGCAGTACTTCGAATCTTTGCCATAAAAAGCCAGCAGAAATGAAGAAACAAAATAAGCACAAATGCTTGAGGTTTCAAGTAAGGAAAACAAAAGCTAAATATAACACTTAGTATTTTATCTCATTTTCAGAGATTAAATCTTTATTTTAAGAGCCCCTGTTCCCCCCAGTCTCTTTGCCAATCCCCACATCTTTCATTAAACTTGCCAGTGCTGAACTCGCACACCTCAAGTTTGTACTCTGTCATGCAAAGTGTGTCCCACAGTTTGAGTGCCTGTCAGGTACATGCAGCATACACTCCAAGTGTCCTGATGGCCATCCATTAGTATGAATAGTGGCAGAAGCTGTGGCCTGGCTGCAAGTGTGGAATTACCCTTCTGCTCGGTGATGAGGTGCTGGACAATGACGTCGGTCATGCTGTCCCTGTAGGCGTAGCGATCCTTGTAGAGCCCATGGACAGTGCTGAAAATCAGCTGGTAGAAGGAGATGGTTCCATCCTGACACCCTACTGCCTGAACACAAGAAGGGAATAATTTTAGTTAATTGGTGCACAGAGGTGAGAATTGGCAGGATGTGTGGTGTTGATATGAACACCATGTCCCTCTTCCTGCATAATGAACCAGTTAGAGCTGACTTACATTTAACCATGGCACAGGTGCAATGCAGAATGAGGACTGATCTCCTCATGGACACCACCATGCTGGGTGGGAGCCTTGGGTTTATTTGTTTGGGTTTTTGGTTAGATTGTTTGTGGAGGGGATGTTCATTTTTAAATTCACTTTAATTCTCTTCCCACTTGTACAGGACTCAAGAGTGCAGCATTTTGGGCTGACAGGTACCCTGCAGGCATTTTCTTCCCATCATGGAATGAGATTTGGTCAATTCCAGAACTTATTAGCTGATATTTTTAATTATTTTTCCCTCTTCTTTTTTAATCAAAATGCAGGAAGTGCCTTACCACTTGAGAGAAGGTGTTATGCTCCTTGCATCCTTCTTACAGCTCAGGTTTTACTTTTGTGGGATATTTGTAATTCCAGTGGCAGTTCTAGGGTCTCCTTAGACACTGCTGAGGTTCTACTGCCTCAGCAGGAATGCCCAAACAACTAAGCTGAAAAAGTATGATCTTACTTTAAGTAACAAATTCCCCATGAAAAACGTTAGAAAAATTAAAATATCCCTACTGACCACATAGTTGGAGTCTGGTTTAACTTTGCAGGTCCACACCCAGCTGCTCTGCTCTCCCACAGTGCCCAGGCGTACTCCATCCCTTGTGAAGAGGGAAACCTGTCTGTCTGAGCCTCCCAGCAAGAGATACTCTCCTTTGGTGAAGTAGCTGATGCAGCATGGGTCAAAATTGAGCACTCTGTCCTTCCCAATCTACAAGGGAAAATAAAACAAAAAAAACCCAAAAACATTAACAAAAGGATCATTTCATCTTTCCTGAAGGCAACAAGTTCCATCACTGACACCACTCATCTCCTCCATGCCAGAACCACTGGCTATATTAAGATTATATATTAAGATTAGGATTCCCAAAGGCAGTCCTAAATTACGTCCAAGAATCTGGCCAGGCCAAACCATTCTGCTCAGAAGACAACAATTCACAAAACCCCTTTAACCAGCTGAAAACCCCACAAAGATGTTCTCTACAAACCAGTGAACCAAGTCACAGAAGTCAGCAGTGTTGTAAGGGCTTTAATAGAAGAACTGCAAGACACCAGCTGAGCTGCTGTGTGAGTTAAAAAAGTATACTCATAAAAGGCTGGGAACACAGAAGGCATTTAATGTAACTAATAAAGCACCAGTACACAAATATTTTGACTGTGGGACACGAAACAGAACCAAAATACCCTGTGACTCTTGAATAAACTCTGCAAGACATACCTGCTTGCCACTCAGGTGGTAAAAGGAAAGCTTCTGACCCCAGTCTGCCACAGCTAAAATGTCATTGCGTTCATCTCTGAAAAAAAAAAAAAAAAAAAGGAAAAAGTAGTAATTCCACAGCAATTTATTAACAAATTTCTTAGAGCAGAATAGCAGAATTCACTTCATGTTACTCCTTAAAAGTCACAAACTTAAAGGACAGCAGTTTGTCATTTAAACCTGTGGAAATCAGCTTGGGGACACAAAATCAAAAGCAGTCTCCTCTAAAGGAGTAACTCAAAGCTTGAGGGGGAGGTCGGGCTCTGCTCCCAGGGAACAGGGACACAACAAGAAGAAACAGCCTCAAGCTGTGCCAGGGAAGGCTTAAGTTGGGTATTGGGAAAACTTCTTCCCTAAAAGGGCTGCCCAGGGCAGGGCTGGAGTCCCCATCCCTGGAGGGATGTAACAGCTGTGTGGATGTGGCACTTGGGGACATGGGGCAGCGGTGGCCTTGGCAGTGCTGGAGGAAGGGCTGGACTCCATGTCTCAAAGGGCTTTTCCAACCTAAACAATCCCACATCTCCAATCTAAAGGTAATTTGTTCCCAGGTTCTCCATTCAGCTGAAGACTGGCAGCAAAGCCAAAACCACAATATAGAATCACTTAAAGAAAGTAACACACATGGCATTAACCTGTTCCAGCAGGGATAAAATCAATGAGCCAAGAATTCTCTATTCAGCATTGAAAAAAGGAAGGATAAAGTTATTTACCTGGAAGGATTCCAACAAATTGACCATATTGGAGAGGAAGAGCCCCCTGGCCTCTCTATTTTCACTTTCTCATCACCATTTTTGTTCCTTATGCTGACAATGCCGTTGAACATCCCCAAAGCAAGATACTGGCCATCATTTGTCCAGCTGAGAAAACACACACACACTGAAGAGCAAACTACCACAAACAAGCAGCAGGAAGGCAGGATGGTATATAGCACACTCACACAGGAATGGTAGATAAAAGTATATTTCTAGGAGGGAGTGCTGGCAGGTGGCTAGCAATCCTATGGTTTATCTAAATCCACATTTATAGCAACAGCACGCTCTACATCAAGAACATTTTATCATATATCAGAAGTAAAATAATAAATTAAAGCTTGCAACATTTGTAACATGTGCTAAGTCAGACACATTCTGGGGATGGCAGTCTGGGAGGAGACCAAAATGCTTTAAAAGCCACTTTTAGAACATGATCAGACTGAACTGTCTGGTGGAGGCCAGAGGGGGCCTAGGGTCTATTCTGGTCTCTTCTTCAGTCAGATGAATGACTTCAGTTAATGAATCCTTGCTTCAGGTTCCCCACAAAGGTAATACCTTCTTCAGCTGAAAACACCAACAGTACAGGGAATGAACTACAAACAAAAATTGGAATTATTTTTCACCTAACTTCATTTTGTTGCTGTTGCACAAGACACATGAACAGATGGACAGATAACCTAAGACACTGCTCAAGACCAGAATATGTCTCTGATGCCTTCAGAAGGATTTGGTTATAAATAGGACCAAGCATAACCCAACACTTTGCTACTGAAAAAGAAGGAGGAAGAAATCCATTTTTTTAAAGCCTCAATCTTAAATGGTTTGTATTGAAACTAACTTAAATGGCACAGATAACCCTTAAAACCTACCTACAGCAAGTAATCTTGGAGCTTGTTTTATGTTTAGAGACTGACTTCTGTTCAGGAGACCACAAGCCTTGATGAGAGAAAACAAAAAGTCAATGACAAATAAGTATGTGCCAGTGCTCAGACTGGGAACTAATACTGTCAGAGAACTCAGCTGGGATTTTAGAGACATCAAAGTCTTATCCATTGCTAGAATGACATTTAAATACATATTTATTATTAAATGGGGGCAAAATCCATCTAAATAACAGAGAGTGTCTCTGCAAAAAATTTCAGTACCAGAGCAGCACATTTGATCCTGTGAGCCCTCACTACATTGTCCTTTCCCACTGAGTTTAAGTGATTTAAATCAGCATCCAGTGCCACTGAACGTTAGGTAGCTCTGTGTCCCATCTCCTCTGCAGTTAAAGAGCTGTACCCATCTGTGGTTAGCTCAGCTATCCAGCTGTAATGGAATTCACTGTCTCAATGGAAAAGTTCAAGGGAGGAGACGTACCAAAATCCCCAGATGAGCAGGATGCCAGCTGATGAGTGAGAGGATTGTATGAAACGCACTGGATAGAGTCATTATGCCTAGAATGAAGTTACAATCAGATTTCAATAAATCATTCTTCAATGTCCCTTTTCTGACTTTCAGCAAGTGAGCTGAAAGCTTTAGCAGATGCCAAAATAATTGGATTGGTTTATAGTACATCAAATAAATCTGCTATTACTGTAAAGTAAATCAGAAATAAATCTTGTAAAAACTGTCTCCAAATAGAAAGATTCACTGTATTTCATCAAGATTAAAGCAACTGGGGTTTGTGAAATATAACTGAAGACTATATCCAAATCCTAAACCAAGTGTGGTTGTGCAGGCTCTGTGCAGTGACCAGCTAACACAAACCAACCCCTGATAAATGTGCACTCAGGAAACAGAACATGAAGTTGTTGCTTCAGAGGGCTGACTGAAAACAGAGCCAAATGATTGAAATATACCAAAAGTGCCAAACCCATCTTTAATTTTATCTCTGAACCAGAATTATGGTTTATTTTAGAAGACTGTCATATTATATTTCATTTTATTCCGACCTATTCTGAGTCTCCCAAGTTCTCTGTCACTGCTGTCAGCCTTCTAAATTCACAGATTTCTCTGGATTCTCCTCCTCTTTTTACGCCTTTAATTGCTTTCCTGACTCAATCAGATACTTCAGCTGTTTTTTTCCTCCTCCCTCCCCTATCACCCCTCTTCTCTGACCTTAGTGAACCTTCTCCCAAATCTAACAGCTCGTGCTCTTTGATTGCAGCAGTGCATAATCAAAATTGGCTTTTGAGGCACAGAACTGAATGGCATCACTTACGTGTATTTCAGAATTCCTTCTAACTTTGAAGTCCAAATTATCACACTTTTATCAGCAGAGCCAGATGCAAAACGCTTGCCTAGGAATTAGAGATAATTTAAATCCCACACATACAAGAATCACTTCCACTCCAAATGCTCAATCAAAGAGAGAGCAAGAAGTTCTTGAACTCGACAAGGCTCAAGTAATAAAGGGGCTGACACTGAGTGCCTGTATGTGCTGGTGCTTCCCCCAACACGTGGAGTTCCAGTGGCTGTAGTGCACCATTTCCATGGCCTTGTCAGTAACCAGTCCTTGCAGGGCTGTCCAGCCCCAGGCTGGAGACTGATGGGAACAGGGAAACAAGTTAAAGTGGTACACTGCCACAGGAACTCCCATCACCCAAACAGCAGCAGCTGCAGGAAGGCCCCCAAGCCCACAGAGTGAGTACCACTGAATGGGAGTTGTAAACCATGAGAACTGGAAGCAGATTGCAGTGAATATGGTAATATGGGAAGGATCAGGAACCTGTGGGACAGAGGAACTACAGGAATAACACTCAGAGGCAGATGAGTAGTAAAAAGAAGAATCTCTGAGGTGAGATTATCCTCATGCTACCCATGAATATACATTGCACCAGTGCTAAACCCAACACTGAGGTCAAAGGGAGGGGCGGTGGGACCACGGCTCTTGGGTTCACAGGTGATCTTAGCACCTGCACAGCAGCTCACAGCCTCCTCTGGACAACAAACCCCAGCAGCCATTAAAGAACAAACCCCAGCACCTGCTAAAGAACAAACCCCAGCACTTGTTAAAGAACAAACCCCAGCACTCCCACGCTGAGACTGAACCAACCCCCATTTCTCCATTTGCACTGGGCAGTCACAAATGGGAGAGATGCACTTCACAAACCTGGCTAACAGTGCCCCAAGGTGCTATTTACCATCTTTGGCATAAGCCACGCAGTACACTGTGTCTTTATGTCCTTTCAAAGGCTGAATCAGGGTTCCATCAGAAGTATCATACACCTGTTCAAATAGGGAGAAAAAAAACCAATCCAAACATACAAACAAAAGACCTTACACAAAAAAGCCTTCAGTGAATCACAGAACCACATCTGGGTGGGAAGGCCCTTTAAAACTCACACAGTTCATGCCCTTGCCATGGAGCAGTGAGACCTTCCACTAGACCAGGTTGCTCCAAGCCCCATCCAACCTGGCCTAAAACACCTCCAGTGTGAGGTTGGGACATAAAACTACTGAAGGCAAACAGATGATGCACTTCTTTTTGTGTCTGCTTTTTGGATTTCATACAGTTCATACAGTTCATACAAAACAAGACATTTTCTAGCACAGACCGGGATTTCTGTGACGATACATCTTAGAAAGAAAGAACTCAGTACTAGAAAATAACATGTACAAAGGACATTTTTCAAGAGTTTATTAGGCAGCTTGTTTTACATCTTATCGGCTTCTTATATTTTATTTTTATATTTTGCATCTTGCTGTTAAAACATCTATGCATTTGACGTTTTAAGCATAATAAATTACTGCAAAAGAGCATCAGTAAATACACAATTCTGTTAGCCCTGAAAATAACACCTGCTGTCCTCCACCCCTACAACCCACCCATCATCCCTCCACCCCAACCATCCCCTCCTGCAGTTCCTAGCCCTGCCCTATCTGAAAGCTTTGCTGTGAGCTGCTGGTCCTGAGCTGCTCTTGCAGCAGCCCAAAGGACCCACAAACAGCTTGAGGTGAGTGCTCCCTCATCTTTCCTATCACCACAATGCCAGGACACGGGTTTGAGTCCCTCCCCATTAAAATCACAGAGATTTTAATGGAACTTGCACCAGCACAGCCCCTGCACTCTGTGCCAGGACACGGGGCAGGTTCGTGGATCTCAAACCCCGGGCATGGCACAAGAGGATGAGATGACACAAATAGCATAAATCTCATTACTTTAGGAAATAGAGCTTAAAACTTGGTAAGAAATATTAAAAAGCTTCAAAACACTTTAGAATTGGCCTGCATTAATATGTATGATGCTTGAGGCTGCACTGACAGAGATAAGGGGATTTCAGATAGGTTACATTCATAAGTTAATGTGAAAGAAATCATGCTCATAGAGCTGTAAAGGAGAGAGGACAGGAATTTTTTCCTACCAGCAGCCTGTTTCCAGCAGCAATTATCAGCTGGGTCCCATCCGGCTTGAACGCGAGGTCGTAAATACTGGGAAACAAGAAGTGCGTGTCAGAAATTCACAGAAATATACATAGAAATACACAGAAATATACATAGAAATATACACACAGAAATATACACACAGAAATATACATAGAAATACATACAGAAATATACACTGAAACATACACAGAAATATACACAGAAATACACACAGAAATATACACAGAAATTCACACAGAAATACACACAGAAATATACACTGAAATATACACAGAAATATACACAGAAATACATACAGAAATATACACACAGAAATATACACAGAAATACACACAGAAATATACACACAGAAATATACACACAGAAATACACACAGAAATACACACAGACATATACACAGATCTTTGCCGGTCAGATGTGCTCGTGGCCAGCACTGCACGGGCACAGGGCTGGGTGTGATGGCCAGCAAAGCCCCGAGCAGGACGGACCGGCGGCACCGACCAGCCCCGGGCGGAACGGGCCGGGACACCGGGACACCGGGACACCGGGACGGGCCCGGGACACCGGAACGGGCCGGGACACCCGAGCAGCCCGGAGCGGAACGGGCCGGGACATCGGGACGGGCCCGGGATACCGGGACACCGGGACGCTCACCACTGCTCGGCCCTGTCGCGCCAGGTGAGCGCGGCCCGCATCCCTCGTGCCCCGCACCGCTCGGCACGGTTCTGCACGGCTCGGTACGGCTCGGCTCGGCTCGGCNGGAGATGGCGGCGGGCGGGTGAGGGGGAGCGGGCCCGGGCGGGAGCGGGGACCTCGTCAGCGGGGCGCGGGCGGCCTCGGCCCGGCCCGGCCCCAGGGTCGTGTGGGGGTCCGTGCCCAGGCCCGTCCCCGGAGCTTCCCCCGGCAGCTGGACCTTACCCGGGCTCTTCTTCCCCTGCAGCCCCGCGGGCGGCAGTCGAGGCGCGGCGGCGGTGGGGGGGGAGGAATGGCCCGGCCCCGGCTGCGGGGAGCACGGCCCGGCGGGGCCCAGCGCCGTCCCCCGCGGGTGGCAGCGGGTGAGCAGCCGCAGGCGGGCGGGCAGGACGGCCGGGAGGATCGACGTCTACTTCGTGAGGTGAGGCTGGGCTGTCAGTGAGCTCTGTGTGCCCTTTCTTGGCAGGACCACAGAAATGTGCCCAGACATCGCCCTGAAAACTGCTTTTGTCCTTTTTTTGGGGGGTTGTTTTATGTTTGTTGTTTTATTATTGAGGATTTTTAGGTGAAGAGTAGGAGAATGAGAAAGTCATTGCTAATTTGCTTTCGTTTCCTACCACAGCCCTGAAGGAAAGAAGCTGAGGTCAAAACGAGCACTTGTGGAGTACTTACAGAAAACTGGAGAGACAACACTGAAAGCAGCAGATTTTGATTTCACAGCTCCTCGAGGGAGCACACGCTCAGCGTTGAGGGGATGTGGCACAGGAGCTGTGAGGACTGACCTGGAAAAGGAGGATTGTCAGAGCAAAGTGCAGGATCTCCATACACAGAATGGTGCTGAGGTTGGAATTCAGAACATCCAGGCTGGGAATGGACACCTGGAAGATGCTACATCTACTGTGGAAAGCACAGATTTAGTAATGGAAGGCACAAACCCAGAGAAGAGTTTGAAAACCAAAAGAAAGGGGGTAGATGGGAAAAGTGTCCAAACTAGGAGACGTGGGAAGGGCTCAGAAAGGAGAAACCAAGGTGACCCCAAGAGCAAGAGGCAGAGAAGAATCTCTAACACACTGGAGATTGAGTGTGTTCAGAACAAGAGAGTCCACAGGCAGACAGACACACGTGGAGCTGACAGCCAGGCTGTGGATGCAGGGAAAGCTCTGTCACGAATGTCCAGGGCACGGCTGAGGTCGGTGGCTGGCTCGCAGGGGGAGCTGGGCCACCTGCCAAAGGAGGGGCCATGCTCCAGTGACACACCTGCTGCCAGGCCTGAGGAGAAATCCTGTGGGCTGGAGACAGGGAAGGTGCCAGATCCAGGGGCTGTGGGTCTGCAGAATGTTCAGTCTGACTCCGAGGTGGATGCTGAGCCGTGGGACAGGACAAGCTTCCCAGCAGTCACAGTGCCACCAGGTGTGTGTGTGCAAGAGAGAACGGGATGCCAATCCTCACATTCTGCCCAGGCCTCTCTTGGCTCTTGAGGCCATGTGTTCTGCTTCAGGTCAAGCTGCTCTGACATCCAAATGTCATTTTTATCCAACAGCATTTAAATTATTGCAGACTTACTCAAAACTGAAACTTACTGTACCAAGCTCTTAAGCTGTACAGTGTCAGACAATAATCTGGAGGAGATTTAAGGTACCTTTGTGTTCTGTACATGAGAAGAATTCCTTCTGTTCCCATCATGGGATAAGGCAGAAATGGTGTGTGAAACATGACAGCAGAATACTTGGTCCTTCTTCCTAATGCTGAAGTTTTATTTCTTTACAGACGAGTCTGTCCCACAAACACGAGTTGAGAGAAGGAAAACGAGTCCATATTTTTCCAGTAAATTCAGCAAAGAAGGTATTGTACTTAGGGAAATACTTTTTTTTTGATGGGGGAGGGATAGGATGGCTAAGCATCAAGTGATGATGTGGAAAATTCCTCTCAGCTTGACACTGGCTGCAGCTGTGCCAAGTGGGACACATTCCCCTGCAGCCCTGTAAAGGCTGTGGGAACTGCCATGGCTCCATCTATGCACAGTGCCTCCACAAAAATGCTTCAGAGGTCATCATTTTAATAGTTTTCTTTTCCTTAAATAGGTAAAGCCATCCTTTCCTGACTAATAAATGTTCCTGTGTTGCCCCTGTACAGCCCTCAGCCCACCCAGAAGGAAGGCCCTCAGAAAATGGACTCCTCCACGTTCTCCTTTCAATCTTATCCAAGAAACACTCTTCCATGATCCATGGAAGCTTCTCATTGCCACCATATTTCTCAACAAAACTTCGGGTAAGTAGAGTAGCAGGAGTAAGTGTGTAAGTGTTGGGAGGTGTTACAGGGCTGAAACAGCTGCCAGTTTTAATGGCATTAATAAAAGAATCTATTTTAACTTGTGTCATTATGAAATAATAATCCTTAGTTGGTACCTTGCCTTGGAGAAGCTCACTTGAGAAAGCGTATGGATAGTCCAGAAGGAGAACTCCATCCCAGCCTCCTGCTCATGGGATTCTTTCACCAGGGAAAATGGCCATTCCAGTGCTCTGGGAGTTCCTGAAGAAGTATCCTTCTCCTGAGGTAGCCAGGGCTGCAGACTGGAAAGAGATGTCAGAGCTGCTCAAACCTCTTGGCCTCTATGAACTCAGAGCCAAAACCATCATCAGATTCTCAGGTGGGTTTTCCTGACATCTGGAACAATCTTGGTTATGCTGCCAAAAGACAAACAGCTTTGATCCAAACGCTGCTCTGTGGATTCTCCTCTGTTGGGTGGGTTGGTGGGTTATTCTGTGCAGCATTTGGGATCCATTGTGTCACACAGGCAAAGAAAGCTGCTGATCCCAGTGTGAACTGGGAGAGAAATTCTAGCCACAGTGTGTTCTGCAGGAGACCAGAAACTTGTTGAAGTGCCTGTAGCACTGCTGCTGTGTTTGCAGCACTTACAGGGTAGCTCTGCTCAGGGTTGCTCTGGTGACCTGCAGAAGGCCCTTCCAGCTGGGATTTTTCTGATTCTGATGTTTTCTAAACTCAGAACCTGCAGAAGAGAATTTTGTTCTGATGAGATTATGATTAAAACTCCCACGGTGTTCTGTTGAAAAGGTGTTTAAGATTAACCCGTGGGGATTCATAGCCTGCATTCACCAGGAAACACCTAAAATTCGTGGTTTTCATTTGAAATGTGCCCAAGTGAAGAGCTGTAAGAGTGCACAGGCTGCTCCTTGTGTGCAGCAGTGAGGGCAGGGTGTGTGTGGGTGCTGAGTGCTGTGCTGGCCCCACAGGTGAGTACCTGAGCAAGGCGTGGCGTTACCCCATCGAGCTGCACGGCATCGGCAAGTACGGCAACGACTCCTACAGGATCTTCTGTGTGAACGAGTGGAAGGAGGTGGGTGGTGCCCTTGGGGTCCTTCAGCATCCCACTTGTGCCCACTGCCCCCCTGGCACTGGGAAACCAACACTCAGTGTTGGAGCAATGAGATGTTTTAAGGTGTTTTAGTACATACTTGACATTTTCCCTGTGTCTCAGGTGCAGCCACAGGACCACAAGTTGAACGTGTACCACACGTGGCTGTGGGAGAACCGGGAGAAGCTGAGCATCGACTGAGCTGAGCTGGGGGTGACCTGGCCCCATCACTTCCCCTTGGGTGCCCTCACAGCTCTGGGTGTAAATATTTGTGTGATGTCAGGGCTGGGGTCACTGCTATTTTTTAAATAAACTCGTCCCTGTTTTGTAGTGCCTGTCTCTTCTTCAAGTGCAGCTCTGTGCCCACAGCTGCCTGGGGGCTGGCTGGGCACGGTCATCATCCACGTGCCCACCATTCGCTCCCCCGGGGCAGAGCAGCTGGGATCTGCTCTCCGTGCTGCTGTGCCAGGAGCAGACCTGCACAGAGCAGACCCCGTTCAGGCCCGCTGCCCGGCCCTGGCAGTTCCCCCGGCGGTACCGGTGCCTTCCCAGTCTCGTCCAGGGCTGGGCCCCGTGTCGCTCCGGCAGGAGAGGGGCCGAAGCGGGTTTTGGCTCCCCGCAGTCGGGGCCGCTCCGGGGCACTCGGGTCCGCCACGCCGCCAGGCGGCGCCTGCCCGCCCGCTCGAACTGGCGGAAGCAGCGGGCGGGCACAGCCCGGCGCTGGGATTCCCGACAGGTCCTGTCAGCTTCGTAGCAGGCGCGCTGTTCGTGGCGGTGGGCGGGAAACACCGATCTGGGCTCCCCCGCCGGACCGAACGTCCTTGGCCGGTGCCACCTCGCTGCGGTGGCGGCCTGGCCTCCGGGCGGAGTCGCCGGTGCCCTGCCTGCGCGGCCTCAGCGCCACACGGCCCTGCCAGGACCGCCCTGAAGCGCGTCCCATAAGCGCTTGCGCGCGGGGCGCCTCCCTCTCTCAGCCGGGCCCGCGGTGGACGCGCCATCGGCACCGGTGAGTCCCGGCCGCGCCATCCGGGGCCATCCGGCTCCCGGCGCTTCTGGCACGGACCCCTTCCCTCCCTTTCCCTTTCCCTCCGCCGCGTCTTTTCCCCGGGGCGCGGGAAGCGGCCCCCGCGGGCCGGGAGCGCTCCTCTGCCTGCCGGGGCGACGCGGGATGGGCGGCGCTGGGGCCTCTCCCGCGGCCCCGGGACAGCGCTCGGTCACGAGCCGGGCCGGGGCCGCTGGAGCGGGGGCGGGCGGAACCGGGGGTCTCGGTCGCTGTTGATCTCCACGGTGTGCGGCGCCGGTCTCCGGCAGCAGCATCGCGGGGCCGCGGGGATGGCACCGCGGCACCTCCCAGGATCGCATCTGGAGAGCTGCCAGTGCTCTGCCAGCTTCGGAGGCGGGAGGCAGAGCCCCAGCAGATGAAGACCCATTCCCTCGCCGGCCTGCCGTGGCCCGCGGGGGAAGGCAGTCTGCGACACGCATGGCCCGGGGGGCTGCAGCCAGCGCGCCTCGCCGTGCCCCTAGCTCACACCACTCTGTCCCGCAGGCACCATGCCTGCTCTCAGGCCTCTCGTGAAGCCCAAGATCGTCAAGAAGAGGACCAAGAAGTTCATCCGGCACCAGTCTGACCGCTATGTCAAGATCAAGGTGAGGAGTTGCTGCAGGTTCCCAGGGTCAGGAACTTTTGGGGTGCCTTTGGTGTAGGTGGTGAAGGAAAGCCCAGCAGGATGGTGGCAAGCTGCAGCAGTGGGGCGGGGAGGCCAGTGCAGGCAGCGTTCAGGCCGGCTGTGTTCAGGGTGATCCCGTTTTGAGACTGTTCTCTGCGTTTGTGCAGCGCAACTGGCGCAAACCCAGAGGCATTGACAACAGAGTGCGCCGGCGCTTCAAGGGGCAGATCCTGATGCCCAACATCGGCTATGGCAGCAACAAGAAGACAAAACACATGCTGCCCACGGGCTTCAGAAAATTCCTGGTCCACAATGTGAAAGAGCTGGAAGTGCTGATGATGAGCAACAAGTGAGTGTGGGGGGGCTGTACTCCCACCTGGAAGAGGTGGTATGGTCAGGGTGGAACGAGGGAATTCATTGCCTTTGAGAGCACAGATGCNGCTGGCAATCTCATCCCCTTGGCAAAAGTACACAATAGTGGTGAGAGAGGCTGTGCCATGTCAGTGGTGGCTGTGGTCAGAACTGGGCACAAGTCTGCTCCAGTGCTTGTTTTTGCTACAAAGTAGTAAGAACGACAATGAACGAGTACCTCTGACCGAGTCATTCAAAAGAAAAGCTGAGCTGTCCTGGAGGGGAACTCCTGCTTCAGGCCAGAGGGGTCAGGCTTGCTGAGGGGTGGCAGTCATGGCTCAGTGCCCATGCAGCGATGCCCTGTGCTCAGCTGTGTCTGAGTGCTGCTGCCAGGACAGCTCCAACACTTTGCCATGGTGCCATGGCTCTGGGGGCAGCTGGAGCCAAGCCCCGTGCTCTGTCCCCACCAGGTCGTATTGTGCAGAGATTGCCCACAACGTGTCCTCGAAGAACAGGAAGGTGATCGTGGAGAGAGCCGCCCAGCTCGCCATCAAGATCACCAACCCCAACGCCAGGCTGCGCAGCGAGGAGAACGAGTAGCAGCTCTGCAGCACAGGTGTATTTAATAAAGCCTCAGTCCAACCCGGCTGCTGTTTTGCATGGGCACAGGAGGGGCAGCAGCCTGTGTTTGGCTGCAGGGCTCTGCTGTCAGGGGCACTCGAGGAGCAGTGGCATGGTGATGGTCAGTGAACTCGGGACACACAGCTTCACAAGTGTATTTTATTTTCTATACCACCCAGACAACAGCTGTCCTTTCACACAGCACTATAAACACTATTCACGTCAACCACTCTGTCGCAATAGAAAAGAAAGCACAGAGCAGTTCATGGCTAGAGCAGTGTCATGATGGCCTCATTCTCTAGTTGGCTGTTAGAACCTTAGTCTCTTAAGGCATTTTCTCTTGCACAAAGCACAATTTGAGCACAGCAACCACTATAGGTTATGTGCTTGCATCCCTGGCTCTTGCCTGCCACCTCTGACCCCTGTGACTCTGACCACTGGTGCTCTTGCAGATGCCTGCTGCTGCTGTGTGACCAGGACCAGTAGACCCTTGTGGCTGGTGACACCAACACTGAGGTGCTCCAAGGGGAAGAGAAGCCATGTTTAGTGCAAAGCAAAGCTTTAAGCAGGGTTTGTCACTGAAACAATCAATAATCATCCCTCGGGGAAGACAGTTGAGGTATTTTGCAGTCAAAACCATAAATATGAAAGCTAAGCAACAAAGCTTTGTATTTCCCAAATGCCAAACTGAAGCCCCAGGAGGAGAGTGGGGTGTCAGGTAACCCCCCTGCCCTCTGCAGCTTGGCAGGTGCAAGCCTCTTTTCCCAAAGGCCTGTGGGATGAACCCATTCATAAAGACATGGCTTCCAGTTTTTAGCCATGTTTTTTAGTGAAAACACTATAAATACATTCTTGGGCAATTTAAGGTAGAAAGTGCATGTGCAGTGATTAAAAAAACCTTTGTACTGCAGTAAGGAGTATCTGAAGTAGTTTCCATTGTTTATGGAACCACAACTGTGATTGCTTTGCGCACCTCTTAAAACTTCCTACAAAATGGGAATATTCATCTTCCAGCCCCTCCCCTACATGAGGCTTATTCCCCTGATCTCAGGTCTCATTCCAAATCGCTGAGGTATCTGATACAAGCTCAGCTGGATCAACCCAGTCTTGTCCAGCTGTCACATTTCACACACCATCCCCAGTTTCTCCTGTGGCTGCCCAGGGACTTGGGTTTGGCTGTGGCAGGAGAGCAGTTCAGTGGTGTTTGTTCCTCCCCACCCAGCTGGTGTCTGGCTGGGGCATCCCAAGGGCAGGAGGGTGGTGGGGAAAAACATCTTAGCTCATGTCCATTGACTCCAAGGTGGGGAGGGAGGCAGAATCTTTCTGAATGCTCTCAAAAAGGGATGCCATTTCAGGACTGGATCTGATCTGGGATGAAAACTCAGCCATTGCTGGGCTTTTCTCCACCTCAGGGATGGTCAGGAGAGCAGCCACTGCCCGCATGGCCGAGCGCTTCAGCTCATCCTGCTTCTCAAACTCCTGCTTCACCGAGCCAGCTTTCACCTGCAAATCCAAAGCCCTGTTTTCAGTGGGCATCTAGAAAATGCCAAGTACAGGCACAGAACCAACACAGCAGCAAAGAGCAGCAGAGGATTTCCAGTTGGGGAAGTGAGGGAAGTGGCTGGCTCAGCAGCACTAAGGGAGAAGGCCAGGAGCACAGGCAGCCTGGCCCGGGCAGGAGCTGCTCTTACCTTGGTGGAGCAGGTGGCCCGGAGGGGCTCGATGAGGCGCTCGAGCCGCTGCAGCACAGCGCTGGGGCACAGCACCGAGAGCCGCGCCAGCACGATGAACGTCAGCATCTGCCACGAGGGAGGAACTGCTCTTGGTTCTCTGGGCCACCAGCTCTGCCCACAGCCTGGGCTGTGCCTGCACCGTGCTCACTTCTCTGCACTTGTGCAAGGGGCTCTGCTAAGAGCTGGAAATGCACCCCAGGCAGACAGGAGGCTGGAGCTGTGGTGGCCCAGGTGTGCACAGTGCTGCAGGTGTCTGCCAAGGGCTGGCAGCCCTGGGGACACTGCAGCCCCTGGCCTGGGGCTGTGGGGATACACAGCCCAACTGCAGCCCAGGCCCCACACAGAAAATGACATCAGTCAGGGCACAGCACCTACCCGAATGTCATAGTGATCTTTCAGCCCATCCTCCACACGGTTCAGGTAGTCATAGATGTCCAGCCGGTCCAGGCAGCTCTCCAGGAGGGTGTACATGCACTCAAAAGCTGCTTTCCTCACATCAAGGCCATCGTCCACTGTGTGCTTGAATGGCCCCATCTCCACCTAAACCAAGACAAACAGCACAGCTGTCCCCAAAGAGCAGACAGAGCAATAGCTGCACCCGGGCTCCACAGGCTGCTGTGGGTCACGGTGCACCAGCCAAGCCCCGTTACCTCACGGATCAGCTCCCTGCGCACTTTGGTTTCATTGTACAGGCTGGGGAGGACTGAGGCCAGTAAATCCCGGATTAAAGAAGGCTTGTTGTGAGCAGCAGAATTAAACAGGGCTAAAGCCACACGGCGAACGTTCAGGTCTGGATCTTGCAGAGTTTGTAGGAAGTCACCTGTGGGATAAGAGCACATCAGTCAGTCCTGCAGCCAACAGGCTGCAACATTTTTGCAGTATTTTAAAAGTTTATTGGGGTGTATTTTAAGGAGGCTGGTTGTGAGAGCATTTATGGTAAAATAACTAGTGGCAGAGTGTGTCAGAGCTATTTGAGATGCTTTCTCTTCCTCCATTTGGTACAGGAAAGAAACATGACTGCAGGCATCGTTGCATTTAGCAACACAATACAGTGTTGCTGTTTAATCCCAAAAGCTGAGAAACTGCTAAAAACTGGACTAGATGAGGTTCACACAGGAGTGGAAATTCCCTGAACTGCTAGCAACACCCAACCCCTCATGCCCCAGCTCATACCCCTTCCAAACCAGCCTACCTATGCAGCCTTTCAGGAGAGCATCAATGGGCTGAGGCTGGTCTGTGATCGTGAACTTGATGGCAGTAACCACAGTGCTCCGGGCATGAGGGGAGCCTGCAACGGAGAGGGGAAGAAAAACAGTGAAAAACCGAGAGAGAAAAATCACTGCTGTAACTCTAGTAGATATTCTGCCCTTGGTCCTGTTACACATGTTACAGAGAAAAGGGAATAGAGGATTCTTCTTATCAACTCTGTGTTTGAATCTGCTCCTGCACAATCTCCTTGTGTAGTCCCTGTTCCCAGCACCCTCCTGCTCTTGTGCAGACCAGGGCTCCTCTGATCCCCCTTGCAGAGAGATCCATCTTGTTACCTGCTCTCCTCTCAACTGGCTTTGCTCTCTGTTGTACCCACAAGCAGTTTACAAAAGGAATTTCCATCAGAAGGCAGCATTTCCCCGCTCTGGCCATTGCCCCAGCCATTACCTGCTGACAGCTGTTTCCTCAGCCGGGGCAGCAGCTCAGCAGGGTTCACCAAGGTCAGCTTCCCCAGGCATTCTGCCACCACGTTGCGTGTCCCCTCCTCTGTGCACTCACAGTGCTTGAAGAGCAGAGCCCAGATATCCTCCACGTAGGGCGTGAGGCTGTCAGCTGGGGAGCAGCTGATGACTTCTTTCAGGGAGTGCAGCAGCAGGTACTGTCTCTTGGGCTGGCTGCTGATCTCCCTGAGCAGGAAGGGCAGGTACTCCTGCAGATTGCCAGCGCTGACGTTGCCCAGCGCGTAGGAGGCGGCGGATTTCACCTCCTCGCTGGGGGAAGAGAACGCCTCCAGGAGCACGGGCCTGAGCTCCCTCTGAGCACTGAGGTTCGTGCTGCGGCCCACCTCTGCCAGGAACAGGAAAGCCAGCACTTGGACAGCAGGGCTGGCCTTGGGGCTTTTCACATCCTGGACAAACTGGTTCACTGTGGCAGGGGCTTCCTTCGGGCAGGCTGAGCACAGGGCTGCCACGCACTTAGCGACCGAGTGGTACGCCTGCTTGTGCAAGGTGAGCGAGGCCCCGGCCGAGCCCGAGCAGTAAATGGGGGCTGTCAGCTGCTTCACCAGCTCTGGGTAACCCATGGCAGCCGTCTTTGTCAGGACCAGGGCCTGGAAGAAGTCAATGATGGCGTTCAGGGCCCCTCCTTGAAGCAAAGGTGAGTGGACAAGCTGAAAGATTTCAGCAAGGACGGAGCCGCTGATCTTGGAGACACAGGATGGATAAATCTTGGCCAAAGTCGTGAGGAACGTGATGGTCACCTGGGACACATGCATGTCATTCTCAGTAATTAACACAGGGAGCTCTGTCAGCACAGCCTCAATCATGGCAGGCTTGAGGCTGTCGCTGTAGTTCTTCACCAGGATGTCCAGAGCATTCAGGGTGCTCAGTTTCAAGGCACGTTGATTCTTTCTCAAGAAAGAAGCTAGAATGGGGAGACCTTCCCCTAGGATGGGTCTCAAATCTATCTGAAGTGGAGAATTAGCAATTAAGGTTAATGCTTTGACTGCTGTCAGTCTGGTGATTTCATTTTTGAGCCTCTCCAGAAATATCTTCAAGGTTGGCTGGAGGTCAGTGCTTAAATGGTCTCCCAAGTTGTAAATGATTTGTCCCATGCAGGAGATGGCACGTTCCTTCACCTCCTGGTCGATGTCAGCTGCCTTCAGCCGCTTCAGAGTACCAGAGAAAAGGTCCTTCACATAGGGCTTGGCATCAAAGCTGTAAGGTTTGTCCAAAGGCCTGATAACTTTCACAAGCTGCTGAGTTACCAGCAGAGCTTCTGACGTGATCTTATAAAAGGGGTCTCCAATACAGGTCACCACAGAAGGCAGCAGGGCTTTGACATGAGGGTGAAATACCTCTGGCTGGTGGTTGCACAGAAGGACGTGCAGGAAGGACAGCGTGTCGATCCGCATGTTGGAGGAGCTGGATTTATCCGCCAAGGAGAAAACAATACCTGTGCAGAAAAAATATCACCATGTCATGTTTTTCCCAAAGAAGGAGGTTTGTGGATCCAGCCAGGGACAATCAGGAGACTTTTCTCATATTCACTATACAATCACACCAAAAGCAAAGGCAGGACCTGAGCCTTCCAGTAGTGGGATGCTTCGCCTGCAGGCCAGAAAAGCTCAGAGAAAAATGTGGTGGTGCAAATTAAAGTATCAGTCAATATAAAGAATTTTTTTTAATGTCACTGCATTTTGCAAAAGGAAATGGCATTTGTATTTCTGATCTCAGTGTGGTAATAGCACAATTCTAGCTGCTTTCAGAGGAGGCTGGAATAGGGCCTCCCAAAAGCACCTCGTCAGGGGACTGTGGAAATGAACTTGACGTTTTTATCAGTGCAGAGGCCAGGATTAATCTTGGAGCTGTTCAGCACATCAGCACTAACTTCATGTGTTTGTCCTAATGCTGAGCAGAGTAACTCACAGGAATAAAACTGGAACACACAGGCAAGGTGCACACGTGTTCAGAATGGATTTTGCTGCTTCACCCCAGACCACAGACAAGCTTACCAGGGATAAGTGCAGGTATATGATCTGCCAGGCAGCCAGGAAGAACACTGGCCAATTCTGTCAGAAGGCTGAAACAACCCTGTCTTGATTTGATGCTCTTTTCTTTGAGCTGCTTGTGCAAGGCCTTGATGATGTTGGGAACCTGCAGTTTGGAGAAGCAAATGAGAAGGGGACACCTGAGTCATCTCAGCTGCTCTCAGAGCTCACTCTGGTACATTTCTACCACAGTTTATTCGATGAGTTTCCTGAGCAACAGCTGCAGTAAGGCACCAGCCAGACACTTCACCCAGAAGCCAGCCTGCTTCAGCCTGCACACATGCCAGGGCTGGTGGAGGGGCAGTGCTGGCTGTACCCCACCTCCTGTGCTGTGCCAGCACTCTTCTCCTGGGAATGGCAGGAGACAGACATTAAACAGCCAGCCCTCTGCATCTGGGGCCCTCTAGATGCCTGCCCCAGGGCTCCTTCAGCTAGCCACATTCTCAAGGTACCTACTTCTCCCTGCTTTGTGATATAACACAGCCCCACCTGCTCACACACCTGGTTCTGAAGCATTTTCAGGGGAATGTCATCCTTGCCAGAGGCATCTGAGGAGTGCAGCCAGCTCTGGGTAGGCAGTGTTTGCTTCAGCAAGGAGATGTAAGCATTGAAGATGTCAGCTTTGACATTCTCCTCCCTCTCTTTGAACCTGCTTATCAAGGCTGGGGAGAGAGTTCTGTAGAAGTCCTGCAGGAGGTCAGGCCTGCTGCTGACCACGGCCTCCAGGCACTTGGCCGCAGCCCTGCGCACCTTCCAGCTGATGTCGTCGTCGTCGCTGTACTCGTCGTTGCTTTCTAGAAACAACACAAGGGGGGAAAAGGCAGCATGGTGAGAAAACTGCAGCTAAAGGATCACTTGATCCTCAGAGCTGCACTCTCCAGGAGGAGAAAGCAGGAAGGGGAGAAATGTTAACCCCATGTTCTGCTGAGCACAGCCATCCTCACAAGCAGGCACCTTGCTCTTCATCCTCCCCATTTTCAGTTTCCATCATCTCTTCCTCTTCCTCCTCGTTATCATAGTTGTAGTTTGGGTCAAAGGTAATGTACTTCAAACACAGTCCCATCACACTCGAGATGTGAGTGTCCATTTCCTTTGGGCACCTATCACAAATGAAAATTGTGAGAGATAATCAGAGATTAAGCTGTTTTAAATATCCAAATAATATTATTAATCTCAAAAGGATCACAAAGTGCTTCAAAGACCATGTGAACATTTTGATAATATGAGTTAAACCAAAGATGCTCCTTCCTGCTGTGCATGAAGCAAGGCCACATTCCCCTATGGGGAAGACACAATAATTTTTATAAGGACAAATAAATAAATCAATTTCCTTCATCCTGTTGGGAGGACTGAGTTGAAACCAGAAGATTTGGTGAGGAGGAGGGAATAGTTTTGCTCAAAGTGACCTTGCAGCTGGGAATGCTAAAGATGTCAGTGTGGGAAAACTTCATTTATTATACATAATGTTGTTCATCCTCTGCATGTTTTCGGAAGTACAATTCCTGTGGAGAGATAATCCACCCTCACAGACATGCATGAAGCCCTTTGTTAGAGTGAGGCAGGCAGCAAACCCCCTTGCCCTTCTCTCAGCTGGGATAACTGAGCCAAACAGAGCCTGTGTCCCCACATGTCTGTCACCCAGCAATATTAGCAAAGAATGAAATAAATCTACTGTTGGCATTTCAGCTGTGGTTTGATGGTGGCCCTTGGTTACCTCTACGTGTCAATTCACACATACACACCCTGGTTGAATCCTCCCTTCCTGGGAGAACACCCCAGCAGCTCTGCAGGGCTCCTTTTCCAAGCAGCAAATGCTTGCTGCAGCTCAGCAGCTCTTCTGCCCAACCCCCTTGCCTGCCTCCAGCTCCCTCCATGCACCAGGAGCAAGGCAGTTCCCTCTGGCTAAGGAACACTCCAAGGACAAGGAAAACTCCCACTCCTGCAAAACCAATACAGAAGGACAGCCTCCCATGCTGAGGTAAAGCAGCTCATGATTCCAGTCCAACCCTGCATGTGCAGAAGAGATTTCATACACGAGCTGCCTTCCCAACAGGAATACAGGGATGCACTGGATGGTGCAGAGGCATTCCCCAATGGCACACACCTTCTCACAAAGGACTCAAAGGCCTGGAAACAGTACTCCCTCAGCTCATCATCATCCACATTACAGTACTGAACAATCAGAGGAATTATCTTCTCCAGGTGCTCTCCTGGGAAAGACAAAGCAGGCAGCAGTGAAAAACCATTCCAGCCTTCACTCACCTGGGCAGCTTACAGCTCAGCCATCTGCCCCTTCCTTGCTGTGCCTGGCAGAGCATTCCTGCCCCAGACCTCACGGGCAAGGAGCCAGCAGCTGATCCCTGCTCCCTGTCTGTAGCCCCTTGTTGGCATTTCAGACACAGGAAGAGCTGTGATTGGAGATCTCTTAGGACCTAATCTCAACTCTGGCAGCTCTTTAGACAAGTAATACAATATGTTGCCATCCTTTCTGTCATTTTAAAGGGGGTGAATCCACTGACCTAGTTAATACAGGTGTTAATTCAAACCAGGTAAGTGCTGCAAGAGCTCGAGGGGACGATCTTAGTCACTAGAGAAGGGCAGCCAGAGAGATACTCTGGTGTCTCCTTTCCAAGTGGAGATCAGAGAACCAGACCTGAACCATAGAGGGTGGCACAAGCCACTAATACATTAAGATCAATGAGCACTCTTCTTTTACCCCTAAGAGGAGCTGCTCTAAAATGCATGTACATTTCCCAGCATCATTTCAAGCTGCTCCTCCTACCTATGCGGTGCCCAGCCTGCCTGCTGATGCCAGCCACACACTGGATGTATGTCCTGGTGGTAGATGTAGACTCATTCCTCTTCAGCTCTGCCAGCAGATGCTCTGTGAGCTCTGAGAAGATGTTTCCACTGCAGGTCAAGACCAAGTGCCCCAAGGCAATGATGGCCCGTTTACGGACTGCCAGCCTGGGGCTCCTCAGCTGGGGCAGCAGGCAGCTCAGGATGGAGGAATGGAATGAGTAGAGTGTTCCTCCCAACCTGCAGTGAACAGAACAAGGCACAAGGTGAAAGTCAAAGGCTCAGAAAAAAGCCCTCTTGGCAGCAACAAATCTAAAAATCCTTCAGCTATGGAGACTTCATGCATGTTGTGGGGAGGGGGAGGAGAAGGGTGGCTTTGTCATTTCGGTCTGAACACCGACTTGCTCTGTAAAACACAGGGAGAGTTTACTTGTCTCCATCATGGAGGAGTTTTGGACTGTGTCCTTCTGGATGACCCAAGGGTGTGCTAATAATCTCCTGCATGCAGATGACATACGACACTGTCTGACTTATGCAACAAGAGGCAGCCAGGAAATAAAAAAAAAACATGTGTGATGGGCTCATAGGGCTAAAAAAAACCTCCCTGCTTTGCCCTCACTCTTCCAGGTTTGTGTGAGCTAAGCTTCTGTGGGATCCATCACCAGAGGCACTGCCATTCTCAAGCACAGAAAGGCTTGGCATGTTATCTCACCCCTGCTGGGGACCTGCTCTACTCAGATATTCCCTAGGAGCAGTCAACCAAATCCTGTGTTTTTAAGTCCCAGTAATAGGATTAGGGAAATAAAGAAATCAAAAGCAGACACAACCCTGCAGCCCCCTTCTATGCACAGCTGCCAGAAGGAAATCCTCTGGTACCTGCTCAGCATATCTGACAGGATGTCAAGAGCTTCCAACTGCACAGACACATCCTCCTGCTTGCCAATGGCTCCTGTCAGCTGGGCTGTGATCTTTTTGCACACATTTGCTGTCATGGTGGAACCTGCAAGAGAGATATTTTTCCCTGCTGTCAGTTAACAAGGAGTCTTTTTTGCTGCTAGGAACCATTCACTCCCTCATACACTGAAAAAACAATCACCACTGGGAGATCTAATCAGGACAGATTGAGATGGCTGCAGAGGAAAATCCTATGGCTGGGAGCCTCAGATATCCCCTGAAAAGCTGATGCATTTTTGGGATATATAGTTCCAAATACAGCTCAAGTTTTCATTTCATTCCATCCTTCATCCCATTGGTACCTCAGCTCTACTGTCCCTCCTCCTGATTTCCTAGATTGTCCTCTGGCAGGTGAGTAAAGAAATGGAAACTTTTAGGCTCTGGACTCGACATTTTCCCCCGTTTGCCAAAGGCTGGGCCCCCTCGTTCCTCAGTGACAAATGGGGACAGGCAGGGTACCTGTGGCAGCTGGTGGCAGCTCAGAAATGACTGTTTTGAGGCCGATGCTGGAGATATCTCTCAGCTGCTCCTTGTCTGACAGCATGTTGGTACAGAGTGTATCCACGATGGTCTCCACCTGGTACTCCTTCACTTTGCCAACCAGCGGGCCCAGGCTGCAGGAGGAGAAGCCAGTCAGGATGAAGGGCCTAATCCAACTGTCCACATCCTTCAAACCATCCCACTGCTCCTTCTTAAAGATCCTGGCCACCTATCTGAGAATGACTGACATTCTGCTCTAAGCACCTCCTTAGGCACGGAAAGGAAATATTCCTGGCTCCATTTTGAGGCCTCCTCAGTATCACACTCTGGATGGATGAGAGATTGCAATGAGTATGAACTTAGTGCAGATAAAACCAGAGATAAACAGGCAGAGAAGTTGAGAAGTTGGTCCTCTGTGAAGTGCTCAGTTCTTTCGCTTTAAAACTCAGAATAAACCAATCTAAAGCAGGCAGAGACAGGAACAGGGCCAAGGAAAGTCAGGACAGAGGGAATCAAAGAGGGCCAAAGGTAACAGGGAAACAACAGGGATAGAAGCAGCACGTGGTTGAAAATAAAGGAATATGAATAGGAACCATAGCAGGAAAAAATAGAGGAACCCAAAGTTGTCTTTAAATGGCACACCCTTCTGGAGCCCTGGGGTGAGCTGAGCCATTTAATGGCATCTCTAGATTGAACACACCCACTTAGCCCTGCTGGGGAAAGAGATGGGAAAGAACATGTCAGCAGCAGGATCCCTTTATCAGAGAATTCACTAACAGAGGAACCTGCTGCTTTTGTTCATTTGGATTAAAAAAATCCAGGAATGGTCAAAGGCAAAGCAACAGCACAGGCTGCACTCAAGAGTCAAGACAGGGAAAAATCCAAGTGCATTACAAAGTTCAGTGAAAACTCCCCTGATGAGAAGGATTTGGATCTGAAATTAAAGCCCATATGATCTGAACACGTTTTACCATACCAAAGACAGATCCATGGAGAAATGCAGCACTGGATTTCAAGGTCTGAGAGAGGACAAGAGCTTGATGACCAAAATTTTAAATTGTGCTTCTCCCTGAAGAAATAAAATCTTAGGGATCTGCCTTTCATGTGGTAAGATTTCTAATAGCAACAATGAAGTACTTCCAAAATAATCTCTGGCTGCTGCAAAGGTGTCTGTGTTCTCATCCCTTGTGAGTGTCTACAGAGAGAGAAAGTGCAGTGCCTGCAAGAGAGGGCAAAGTCCCTTGCAGAGGAGGTTTGAGGGAGGTGTCAAGGGCCAGGCTCTGTTCCCACACACTCTCTGTGGTCTCTGATGGCTTTATTAGTGCCAGGGAATATGGCTATTACTGTCTAGGCTATTACCATTTAACAGCAAGGTTCTGTACTTCGCCATTTTTGTCTTCCAGCAATTTCAAAAGCATTTTCACAACTTTTTTCTCACTGTCTTCATCTAGTTTTATTGAATCTTTCTGCAGTTCCATCATCAGGTCGTTGGTGGCCATAAATCTGAAAGGACACAGGGAAAAAGTGGATTGGCTGATGTGCAGACACAGATGCATCACCTTTGTATCACCTGGGACAGAACTTGGCAACCAGTGCTTGCATGAAAACACACTACCAAAGAGTGACTTACAACACTGTCCTAAGAAAAAGGAAAATTACTACTGTCTTACAAGTAGATAACTACCCAACAGGGGTCAGGTAAACAAAAACTCTAAAAGTGGCACTCAGCATGTGCATTTTTTCTCAGTGACTAAATGAAGATGGTTAACTATGCCAGAAAACAATCATGATGGGTTTTTTTATTAATTTGTCACCTGGCCTAGGAAAAGCAGTCTGGGGTCTAAGAATGCACCTAGCTCTGCTCTTCCTGGCTAACTTAGCACTGATAGTATGACTTCACACATGGACAAGTCCCATCACTTTCACAAATGAAAAATAAAGTCATGACTCCATGCAAACTACACCTCAGAAGTGCACTAGGCTATATTTAGATTGTTGTGAGTAAAATCAATACTGAAAATCTCGAGTATTTATCACTGCAGATTAGAAAGAAAAACAAAGACCCAAGTGACAGTCAGTTTTCTAAAAGGCATAAAATGGATATTGAGAAATCCTGGAAAGTATCTGTTTTCCCAGGAGCAGGAAGTGCAAAAGGTGCTGGTATAGGAGTCTGAGGTTCTAAGAAATCTCAGTGTGGCTATCGTGTGTGAGCTGCTTTCCAATGTTAGCCCTGCACAGAATGGATGTCTAACAGGAACCACCAAGTCCTCCTCTCCTGTTACAAAATGACAGCTCCTTTTTAAATTAGGCTCTGATGTCACTCATTCAGCACACTGGAGCTCTCACATACAGGTCATGGTTTGAGGCTTCGATCTGCAAGCCCATTCCTGAGCAGCAATCTGGAACAAGGGACTGCTGTGGTGTTCCACAGCCAGCCTGAAATCCAGAGTGAGCAAACAGCAGAAACGTGCCCTGAGATGTTAACGTGCAATCTATTTCTGATTCTGCAAGAGCTCCTCAGCTGCACTCTGCATTCAGTGTGTGTGGGGAACCAGCATGACCAATTATGGCCACGGGCTGAACTGAGCCTTCCACGGCAGCACAGCCAGCTTTGGATTCACTGCCTGCTGCCACCCTGCCCAGGGCCTTGGGATCTCACTAACACACCCGTCTGTGAGGGGCAACAAGAGAAACTTGGAACAGGTCACGTTTGGCCATGTGCTGGGAGGAAGTGACACGACGTGTGCCCGGTGTTGGGCACATCTCCCTTGGAGTGTTAACTGTAAATTCTTTGAACAAACTGACTGTACAACTGCTCCAACACTGACTTCTTTATAAAGTACCTAATTTAACATCTGAGAACATCAGCAGCTTCTACAAAAATCACCCTACTTTTAGGCTATTACTAACCCCTCTCTTAGACCTCAAAATACCAAGTCTGGCCCAAACATTACCTCCCAGGTTGGTACTGAGAGAACAGTATGCTCAGGAGTGAAATCTTTCACACATGTCAGTTTTATTTACTTTTTACAGAGTGCCTTACACATCGAGCCATTTGGCTAACCCTAAAAAGATGTCAGTTTCTCTACTGATATAACCAAAGAAATAAAAGCATCTCAGTCCTGTTAGGGAGGCACATTCCCCCATCTCACGGAAAAAGTTCTCCAAGCAGCCTGAGCAGAGCCAGCATGTGCAGCATCCATCACCCAGGGACACGGGGTCTACTCACCCCTTTTAATGCACTGACTACCTCACAAATTACCAAAACAAATTAGAAGCATTTCTGCTTTTTCTTCTGATGTTCTTAATCACGAAACAAATAAAAACGTGAAGTCCAGCTGCCCAGACTTACTCCCCCTTCCACTTTCATCAGGCACCACTCTAGGCAAGGGAGGGAGCACCGCCGGCTCCTGTCCCGTCCCCCTGAGCTCGGACACCGCCGGCTCGAAGCCCTGTAGACGAAAGCGATGCCAATGTCGGCTGCACCCCCGCTCCTCTCCCGCAGCCCCCTCCTCCCGGGCCCCGAGCCGCCGCTCGCGGGTCGCTGCCGCCCGCGGGGCCCGTCCCGAGCCGCGCTGCCACACCTGAAGTCCTTGTCGCTGGAGGTCATTTTCTCCAGCAGGCTGGAGATGTGGTAGGAGACGCTGGCCATGGCGGCGGGCTCTGCGGGGCCCGGGGTCGCCGCCCGCTCCGATCCGTGCCGGGCGACCCCAAGGCGGCGGGAGGAGCCGGGCCGGACGGCTCTGGGAGCCGATAAAGGGCTCTGTCCGGGCCCAGGCCGTGCCTCCGGCCGCTCGGCGGGCTCGGCTCGGGTGCCCGGGGCAGGACAGGTCAGTGCCCGCTCCCGCCCTCGCCCTCTCCCTGCGCAGCGGAGGCAGCGGCCGCCCCCGGAACCCGGCACGAGCGGAACGTCGTCGCAGGCGGGCGGGGCGCGGCGGGGCCGGTTGTGCGCGGGACCGGCGTGCCACGNGCCCGGGCAGCCCGGGGCACGGCACAGGGGGCACCGGGCCCAGCTGCTGCCCCGGCTGGGCGGGCGGGGATGGACCGGGGCTCCAGCGGCCGCGCGTTGGGGCGCTGAGCTCGCTCTGTTCCTTGTCCCCGCAGGTCTCGGTCATTAACACCGTGGACACGTCCCACGAGGACATGATCGTAAGTGCCGGGGAGCTGCTCCGCCCGGTCCGGCGGCTGCTCTAACACAGCTGCTCGGGGGCTCTCTGTGAGCACCGAGGGCAGCATGTATGTGCCCGTGTAACAGCACACTCGTGGGGTGTTGGATACAGAATGCTGTCTGAAACCCCGATCTTGCCATTTTATACTGTGTGGAGATGAAAACTTGGCTCGGATGAAAGGGGAAATTATTTAAAATCTTAACTTTCATGTGCGGGTTTGTTTCTGCCCGTTTCTGTAAAATGATAGAGGTATGTTTATATATGCTGGTACAGAACTTTGACTGATTAAAAATGGCTTTCCTCTATGTGGTTGTTTCTGGGAATAGATGTATTAGTATGGGTGGGAAGAAAGGTTTCAAAGTAATTTGTTGAAGGAAGGAGCCAAGCTAAGTGAACCTAGTTCTTCAGGAAGAATTTCTTCACAGAAAAGGTTATCAAGCATTGGAAAGGGCTGCCCAGGGAGGTGGTGTAGTCACCATCCCTGAAGGTGTTCAGGAAATGACTGGATGTGGCACTCAGTGCTCTGGTCTAGTGACAAGTTATAATCGGTCAAAGGTTGTAGTCAGTGACCTTGGAGGTCTTTTAAAGATTCTGTGGTTCGGTGGTTGTGAAGTTTCAAATATAATTAAGAGCAGTATTTGTACACCCACTTTTAGGAAATAAAAGAAACAGAAATACATAACTGGTCACTGCTTTGTAGTCAGCAGCCTGAATCCCCTGTCATGAAAATGCTGCTGGTTGCTGCTCAGAATTCCCTGGGCTCCTGTGTAATGTTTGTATAGTGGTTGAAGAAGCAGTTGGGGAAACAAATTGCTTGTGTGGCATGTGTGGATTGTTTAAAAGCGTTGTCTTGACCCTGCCATGCAGGGCAGGGGTGGCTGTGCTGCAGTGGGGTCGGCCAGCAGCTGGGGGTGCCGTGCTGAGCCCAGCTCTCCCTGCTCTCCTTGCAGCACGATGCTCAGATGGATTACTACGGCACACGCCTGGCCACCTGCTCCTCAGACCGATCCGTGAAGATCTTCGATGTCCGCAACGGGGGGCAGATCCTCATTGCAGACCTCAGGGGGTGAGATGGCACAACAGGAGAGCTTAATCAGGGCAAAATCTTGATGCTTTGTCCTTTTGCCCTTAGGCAGCACAAAGTGCAGGTTGAATTCCAGGGTGAACTCCTTCAACACTGCTGAACAACTTCTCAGAGGTGGGGCAGGGACAGAGCGCCAGTGGGAAACACACTGGGGCTTAGTCGTTCATTTAGTACCTTGCACCTGTGATTTGCAAGAAGTAAAATGTACTGACAGAAGTTGGAATTGTTTTCTGTGACAGTGAGAGCCGTGTCAGGGCACTGACATTGACATCTTAGCACTACCCATTCCTTATGCCAGAGCTCTAATCCCTCCCAGAACAGCTATTCATAACAGTGATCTGTGAGGCAGCTGCAGCTGGAAGGGGTTTTCTCAGCTTTTCCAAATGATGTTGTTCCTTGCAGGCATGAAGGTCCCGTGTGGCAGGTTGCCTGGGCTCATCCTATGTATGGGAATATCTTGGCTTCCTGTTCCTATGACAGGAAGGTTATTATCTGGAAGGAAGAAAATGGCACTTGGGAAAAGACCTACGAGTACACAGGACATGATTCTTCAGGTATGGAGGGTTAGAGTATGGAGCTGGGAAGGGACACTGGGGAAATGAGGGGATTTGGGTAAGACTGAAATAAATCTGTTAGTGTTAAGGAAAAAAGCCTCTGTCAAAAAGAAAAGGATAAAAAGTGAAGAGAGAGTAAATCTGTTCAGCACTAACAGGACATTTCTCTAATGTGGTATTGCTGGATAACCAACTACTGATTCATCCCATATGTCCATAGGTGATGTTATACAAATAAATATTTCAAATAAAGATGGCAGGGAACTGAATTCTTGAGGAAAATACTGTTTCCAGTAAGAAAAACTGCATTTATCATGCTCTATTTTATTTAAGATGAAAACTGTTGTATTGGGATGATTTACCCTCCCAATGCAGATCTGTTACTCAGTAAACAGTGATAATTAGCTGGCTTTTGCTGGAATTTGACTTGTTCTCAGCTTTCAAGCCACTTGCTTTTGGTGACTGTGCCACTGATACCAGCCAGTGAATTAGTCAGTCAGTTTTAGGTAGTCCCTGTGCTGTAATCTTCTGTGTCTTGCCCTTCCCAGTGAATTCTGTCTGCTGGGCACCACACGACTATGGACTGATCCTGGCCTGTGGGAGCTCTGACGGGGCCATTTCCTTGTTGAGCTACACGGGTGATGGGCAGTGGGAAGTCAAAAAGATCAGCAATGCACACACGGTGAGTCTGGTCCTTTGGAGCAGCCCAGGGTGCCCAGAGCTACAGATAACACCAAGGTGATGCCTCAGAGACTTGACTAGATAAACACTGAGATGCAATGAAATGATGTGAAACACCCAGAGCCAAGAATAGTTTAAGTTCATCCAGAGTAGGCAGGTGTACTTCTTAGTCACTAAAATGGAGACGCAGTGAAGTTCAGTAAACAGCACTGGCAATGCCTGTTTATTGGGCATTATTGTTAAACACAGTGCTGAAAGTTGCTTGCTAAGAAATGGCCTTGGTCCTGAGAATACCTGCACTATCTGGAAAAACTGTGGGACTCCTGTTTTTCCCAAAATTGTGGAGATTTTTGTTTAAGCAGAACATAATAAGCTAATGGCAGTGGCTCCCAGTAGAAGGAAATTTGGACCAAAGGTTCCTTCTACTCCTGTATTCCTAAATCTCAGCAACTCTGTGTGCCTTTTGTCTTTGCAGTTTCTGTCTCTGTCTCCCCTATTTACACATCCAAGATGAACTATTTTGTGTGCAAATGCCCTTAGCTACCTCAGGCTTTCTGAGTTAGTGCCTTAGTGAGGCCAGACTGCATCTGAATTTCTTATTCATCCAATATTCATCCAGCATTCTGCAAGACTTCAGCTTTTCTGAGATGGGCTTATTCCCCACTCTCAGCAGAGAGTGTGCTACATGTTCTTCACCCCCTCAGCAGCCTCTATCTATTTGTTTAGTTAATTATAGTAAGCAACTTCTAACAGTGATGTTTTTCATTAACTAGATTGGATGTAATGCAGTTAGCTGGGCTCCTGCTGTTGTACCAGGGAGCCTTATAGAGCAACCCTCTGGTCAAAAGCCAAACTACATCAAAAGATTTGCATCTGGTGGCTGTGACAACCTGGTCAAGATCTGGAAGTAAGTGCCTTGTTGCCAGATAAAACCTGGCACTTCAGGCTTTGAGTGTCCCTCTTAGTATCTCAAGTAATATTTTCAGCATCCCTATTGTATCATTTTTAATTACTGTTTTAGAGAAGTGTTTTAAAAATGGAAACTTAGTGATTCACAGTATCTCCTGTGGTTCTTGCAGTTTGTGCCAGCCCTGTGTGATCCTGTCTCCAAGGGTGGCTTTCTAATGGTCATTGGTTACCACTTTGGTATTAGCAGATTTCTGACAGTAACTGAAGGTCAGAACATCTTTGCCTGTGCTGCTTTCTGTCCCCTGGGAGGGATTTTGTCAGTTCAAGCCACAGGGATGTTTGGAGAAGTGGGGAACACTTGTGCTTTGTATTGTATTGATGAACAAGGAGTCTGAATGCTACAATCCAAAGCCTTCCTGAGCAGGAGATGAGGTGATGAAGGATGCTGCTGCTGCCTTTGTGACTATGTAGTTGTGTTTTCAGGGAAGAAGAGGGTCAGTGGAAAGAAGAGCAGAAGCTGGAGGCTCACAGTGACTGGGTACGAGACGTGGCCTGGGCTCCATCCATAGGTTTGCCAACCAGCACCATTGCTAGCTGCTCACAGGTGAGGTTTGTGTGGAGTGACAGAGGCACTTGGGGTGCTCACTTCATGTGCTTCCTTCCCTGTTTCTCTAGCAAAGGAGTTGTAGGGATAGAGCTGCTGTAACAGGTCTTGGCAGTGTTTATTCTATCTGAGTCTCTGCATAAGAGCTTTTGATTCCTGTTCCCCCCAAGCTCAGAAGACCAGTAGAAGCATTTCTGGACAGGGGTTTATGTGTGTGTGTTCCTCTGTACCAAAGACTGGCTTCTGTTTTGAAAATCATGAGCAGATGGCCTCACTAGAAGAAAGACCTTCCAAATAATGTCATATTTTAGTGCTTCAGGATCAAATTTATTGAACTTCCTTCTAAAACTACTGTTTTCTAATAACTGTCATATTTAATCAGCTCTATCCTCAGCTTTCATATTGACTGTTGTGTTCTTGCTTCTAATCTGTAAATGCCTTTTTTTTTTAATATCAAGAAGACTACCTAGTGAGGTCCTGCCATGTAACTGGAAAACAAAATCTCATTCTGGGGAAGTATTTTAGCTGATACATATGTATTTTGGGGGCTCTTCTCCGGTATTCCCATGTCATTGTTGGTATCTTATCAGAGCCGTACTCCTGCCTTGCCTTAATGCATAGTAAGGAGACAGCCCCCTTGCTGTGCTGAGCACAGATCCGTGCAGACACATCAAGAGGTGGTGTGTGAGCTGTGGTTTGGAAGTGTAGCCCCAAGGGCAGATCAGAATTACGTTTCTTGTGCCCAGCCAGCTTGGTCTGTGTGCTGTTACAGGATGGCAGAGTGTTTATCTGGACGTGTGATGATGCCTCTGGAAACTCCTGGTCCCCAAAGCTGCTGCACAAGTTCAATGATGTTGTCTGGCACGTGAGCTGGTCCATCACTGCCAATATCCTTGCAGTGTCTGGAGGAGACAACAAAGTGAGTACTGCTGCCTTGGCTTTTAGCACTGTGCACTGTTTCCAGAGGAGCTGAGATGAGGCTGTTGTCACATGTTTAACACAAGGCTGTCATAGAGTCTCCTTTGCTGCCATGGGGACATGTTTTATTCTGATTAATCAACAGGGCAGGAAGACCCTAACCTTTGGAAAACTACTTACACTGCATTCTGAAGGGTGGAAATGCAGGCTGAACTTGATTTTGTGGGCTACTGACAATTCACATACTCTCCTCGTTTGACTGCAGGCTATCACCACACCCATGCTGTGGTAGCTACAAGAAAAGGGGAAACAGGGTGTGTTTAAAGCTGACAGCTGTTCCTGCTCTGTTTTTGAGGTGACACTGTGGAAGGAGTCGGTGGACGGACTGTGGGCGTGTATCAGCGACGTCAACAAGGGCCAAGGAGGGGTGTCTGCTGTGACAGAAGGGCAGCAGAATGAGCAGTGATGCACAATGGAATACTCCAGCTGCAACAAGTCATCACTGTCCCTGATTTGCTATGTGTCTTTAGCTGGATGAGAACTGATTTTATCTAAACTGGACATGAACATGGGAAACGATTATCCAATTTTATGAGCACTCTATTACTGGGAGGCTACAATATGTTGATAATCAGCCTTAATTGACATTCCCTTAAATTTAAACAGTATAGCCAAGTACTGTGCCTGATACTACTCCTTGATACTGTAGGAATTATTCCCTGCTTTTCTGGTTTAGTGGTCAAATTTGATTGCATGTGCTGTGGTGAGAGTTCAGGCACTTGCACAGAACAGGGGGAAGCTGTCAAAACAATGAGGTGTGAACTCCTTCATGCAAGGGGAAAAATACTGTGTGCTCAAAGACCAAACTTTGTTTCAAGTGAGGGAGAAAGCTGGTGGAGTTCTCAGGTTATCTGGTAGCCTGCTAGCTAGCTCTGCTGGTAACAGTGATGTTGTACTTGTGTCTTTCTGAAAATAATGTGCTTGGCCAAGTGAAAGTCTCTTTGCTTTCTTGAGGATGAAAAGGAGTAGTGGAATGCATATGTCTTCTGCTTTACAATAATCTCAAACTGGGTTATTTAACCAACATCAATACATCAAACCATGGTTTGGAGATTTATTTTTTTTAGTCACACTTCTGTACTGTACCTCAGTTGTTTGGATTTTTTTTTGTTGAGATACCAACAGAATAAAATCCTATTGGTTAAAACCTGGTGTGCTGTATTAAATAATCTTTTCACGGCAGTCTGTCTTCAGCCACGCCGCAGTCACATCTTCCTGTCCATGTAATTAGCTTTGCAAGAGCTTGGATTTTTTGGTGGTTTTTTTCTTTTGATGTAATGGTACATCACGAGACAAGGCTTTACAACCCCATTGCTCTTCCTTTGGTCTTGGCAATTCCCAGGGAGAACGTAAGCAGTGCCAGCTTCCCTTTTCTGCTCTTACAACAACATTACTCCTCATAAGGGAAGAAAGAAGGACGTGAACCCATTCGCACACTTTGAAGTTAGTTTTAAAACCGATGTTAGCCGGTGTTTTATGAGAAGCGCTGGAAAAGCGACAGTATTTATTTATATTAGAGTTTGTTAGAGCTCCGCCCGCCCCACCGCCCCTCAGGCACAGCCCCGCCCTGGGCCGGCCCTTGGCGCTGATTGGCCAGCGGGCGGCGGCGCCGGCCGTGATTGGCTGTGCCGGGAAGGGCCCGCTCCCCTCAGCCCCGGCCGTGATTGGCTGTGCCGGAAGGGCGGGAAGGGCCCGCTCCCCTCAGCCCCGGCCGTGATTGGCTGTGCCGGAAGGGCGGGAAGGGCCCGCTCCCCTCAGCCCCGGCCGGACCGCTCGAGTCTTTGCAATGAATTTTACGGTGAAATTTTTCCCTAGAGCCATCAGAAGGGAAAAAACATCAGCTATTTGACAGTGAATGAAGACTGAATTAACGTCTTTGTACTAATAATTACTACTGAGAGCAAAGTGACCTTGAGCTGCTTTTGCCCAAATAGGGTGGAATGAGATGCATTTTATGTGCCATGAATAATGAAAAAGTAGACTAGAAAAAAATGACATTTTCAGGTTTTTTATTAACAAAGCTATTAGTAAATGGCAATACATAAACTGGCTTCTGAACTGCCAAGTTACATAACAGTGTTAATGTAAGACCACACAGTGTCTTATGTATGTTATGCTAAATATTTAGGTAACTCTGTAAGACTACCTGTATCACCTCAGAATATTTTAAAACGTCAGGGTACAAGACAAAGAATAACCATTCCATTTGGTGACTACAGAAGAACAAAATCTCTAAAGCATTTTTGTGAAACAGAACTGCACAAACTACATTTCTGAGTTTAAAACTCTAGGGTTTCCCATTCAGCTCTGCAGTGTTTCCACGTGCATTCCTTTCTGGAGAAGACACGATTTTACCATAGGTATCCCAGAATATACCCATGAAAAACAATTAATATTACATTTTCAGCACTATAAAGTTACCTCGATTAAATCTCCTGTAGAATTATATTGACCAATACAGTGTTTCTTATGTCAGTACTAATCTTGGTTTGATTCTGGTAAAATGAGAAAAACCTGACACTGGTAAATACAAAGACAGTATCCAAGGCACTTATAATTAAGGAATTTTACCAGTTTTTAGTGTAGAGAATAACTTGAGAAACTTTTACTTGCTCATAATAATACATACAATGAACAAGGTACTGTACAAAAATAGGTGTGAGGCCTTTGTGTGAAGCTAGGAATAGACACTAGTACACAATTCATTGAAAATAATTGCATATAATAAATTTTATTTTTGTTCCCTGAACTGCACTGTGAATTGCAGCCATTTCTGCACATCAGGCCCTGTTCCTTTTGCTCAGGAGGCAGCTCACCTGTCTGTAAGCTGAGCTGCATACTCTGATAATTCTCTGATAATAAACCTGTTTTTCCCTAGACTGCACACAAGTGGAATATGCTAGCAATAGTACAAATAATAAATATAAAAACAAAAGTGGGCTTAACTTAAGAGGGCTTTACTTGATCATAAATACACCAGCATACAAGTTTCTATTTTTTTCTTTTGCATGTGAACCCTGGGCCTGAGACCAAGGCTCCTACTGCTGGATGTACAAAGGGACACCCACTAGGATTTCTCTGAGAATGTCTGGTGAGTGTGGAACCATCAACAAGTCCCTTTATTAGCTTATATTTGACCCATTGCCAAAATAAATTATGTTTCAAGTGTCCTATAAAAAAAATCAAAGCTATTTTAAATTAAAATATTTTCCCTAATCCAAAATATACAACAGTTACCATGTGAAACACAGTGAGAAACATTACCATGTAAAGGACACTTAAAAAAAAAATCCCAAAAATACTCCTATGACGTATTAAATGTTCTTAAAGCTCCCAACAGTGAACTGAAAGGTTGGACTTATGTGGTGTCACATGTGTATGTGGGAGGGAAGCTCAGAGAGGAAAGTGGCTGAAGTTATTTACTTACACCTGTGGTCAGTGCAGTTCAAACCAAGATGAAGCCATGTACAACATTCTGAGAACTTGCATAAAAATCCCCCTCTCTGGTAATGCAGTGGTTCTGAGTATGTGGGCTAAGATTATATGGAATAGGAGAGTCACTGGAAAACCTCCCCAGTGACTGAGGATCCCCATCTGCTGCATGCAGTGGGAAAACAATGCAGGGTATTGCTATTGCTGCCTGGCCACTGCAGTGTTTGCTCTGTAACTCCTGGGACCGGGGTTTAATGTGACCAACAAATGCTTCCTGAAACACACTGCAAATGAATCAGAAATTACTTTGACACTTGTGTTTGCCATTCCTTTTCACGTTGCAGATGAAAAGGCAGAAGGCATTTCTGTGTACAGAGTGGGACTGTGCTTTAATCTGCTACACAAGAGGTATTTTCTGGTGCTTCTCCATGTGGTACTTCTTATTTCCTTCCTAATGTTCCTGATCCAAATCTGCTACCTAATCTTACATGAAAGGTACATTTTTACCATCTTTCTAATGAGGAGACAGTCCTTAGCTCTTCTAGCTGGCCACTGCTAATAGATCCATCCAATTTATGATTCAAAAAGTTCAGAGCTGTTTAACTTGTCTTCTTCATACAGCAAGATATTTTCCATGAGCTTCTTTTTTTGATCATTTATCTCTATTTTCCAAGATGTCTCTCTGGCTATGGCTGAAAAACAAAAAAAGCCAAAATACTGAGGAAAAAAAATACATTGACTGTCTAGGGAATAAATTATTATTTTTAATATAAGAAAAAGCAAGCAAGCAAGCAACCAACAAAAATGGTTTAGGAAAAAATCTGAAAACCCGCTAAATGTTTTGTAGATTTATTAGTAAATTCATAACCAAGGAGAAAAGATTTACTGATACATGTTTAAAAGTAGGAGGAGGAACCTAAGAGGTTCTGGTATGGTAAGATGAGGGCACTTTTACCTTGTGGAGCAGACGAGGAGTCCAGGTCTGTGTTCTCCTGTGGACAGGTGGCCTGTGCAGCAGCTGCTGTCTCCAGGATGCCCTCGCCTCTGGCACACGCCAGGCTTCTCTCCTGCAGTCCATGGGCAGGCTTTCCCTGCTTGATCCTGTCATCACAGGCTGGCACTTTTTCTGAATTGACACAGCCGTGGCTAGGTAACTCCTCCGTGGGTTTTTCTGGAGGATTCCATGTGAAACTGGTGGACTCATCTGATTCACAAGGGATCCGTGACATGTAGATGCCACCCGTGTCGGGAGCTGCCACGAAGGGCACGCAGGGGCTGCCACTGCTCAGGACTGCTGCCCTGCTGCTCTCCTCCTTATTGCCCACTGCAGAGGGCACATCCACGCTCAGGCTGGCTGTCTCATCATCAGTTTCTTCTGGAGTGTTCATGGAGAATCCACAAGTGCTGCTTCCACAGATGTAATGCTCTTTTAATTTGTTTTCGGCCATTTCCATAATTTCAAGTACCTGTTTTTAACAACCAAATCTGTGAATGCATAATTCCTGTACCCCTGCTTACACATATTCTCCTATGTCCACACAAAAATAAGCAAAATATGAATGTTGTAGCTTTACACCCTGATGACAAGGAGACTTAAATCTTAGCCATGTATTTAAAATATTACCTCTGCTATGTTCAAATTCTTCTTTTTCAGGCAAAGGCAGATGGCTGATGCAAAATCAACAGCCACCTCTTCCAGCAAGTGTCCTGCTTTTCTGTCTAGGTATTTGCAGCAGATTTCCTTGGCAGCCAGTTTTTCCAAATTTTTTACTTTGGAGTGTGAGCTTTCTTTTACTGTTTGAATTTCATCAGCAATCATATCTTTCTGTTCAAAGGAAGAAGATGCATTAGTGAAGGCAAAATGAACACAAGCCTTTATGTTTATCTGAATCTCTGAGAATCAGTATTGCTGTGTATTTGTCATTAGTGCTCCTCAATGCCTGGTTCACAGGCTGAAAAGCTTTAATAATCTCTGTTCATGCAACTGACTGAAATGTTTGTTCTCACAGGAGAGAAAAAGGCCATGGCTTTGTCTGCATGTATCCACTGTCAAATTCCCTAAAGCAGGCCCAGCTCTTCTTGTGCTCATTCATATAGGAATGAAAAAGAGCCAACACTGTGTAGAGCAGCATTCTTACACAGGACTTTATAACACATGTTAAAGAAATCAGGAACAGAGGATCTTTGATTTTCTGAACCCCTCTGAACACTTCTGAATTGCCTGCAAATAGTGGGAGTACTGTTGTTCTTCCCTCCAAGGCTTCAGCCAGACAAGAAATCAGGAGCAGGAATGCAGGTGGAGGCTGCTTTCCACAGATGGTTTTAATGCATTCAGTGAGGTTGGCTGCTCTGGTTTGTGAGAGTAGTTCATGTAGCTCTAACCCCAGCTTGGGAGACTGGCAGGGCTCTCAGTTCCAGGCATGAGCACAATAAACGTGATAATGAGCTGCTGCAGCTCCTGCCTACCCAGGCTTCCCCACTCACTGTGGCTCATACCACCTCCTCCTGGCACACAGAAAATATGCAGCAGCATTTCAGCACAAAGCCTTGCCTCTTAAATATTTATTTATTTTGGAGTCTCTCCTAATGCAATTCAGGCCAGCACTCACGAGTGGGTATGTGAGATGGGAATATCTATTGTGCTTCTGTTCTAATGGCAGGCAGGCTACTGATGTTAGTGGAATCAGGATATGGTTCCTAAACTTCCCTGTACAGCAGATATCAAATAGTATTTAGATCAGATAGCAAATCAGATAGCAAATATCAAATTGTATTTAAATAAAATTAAAATTATTTTTATGACAGCAACCCTATTCATTTATATTGGTGTTCATTACTGCTGTTTTTTCTTACCAGGTAAATTGGGTTTCTGTCTTCATCCAGTGCCTTAATGCCTGTCAGTATCTCTGCTAAGACCTAGAAAGCGTATTTGAAAGATAAAATGATTTGTTCAGAATGAACTATATATAATTTTAAAAAATAAGTTTCTAACTAAAGAAATATTGAACTTTCAGTGCATTCTGGTATTATATTTTTACTTCAATGGCTTAACAATGCCAGCTCAGGGCATTTATGGTACTTTAGATCTACCTCCAGAGCCAAGCCCAGATTTTATTGTTCCATAGATATTGCTGAAACAGAGAATAAGAATAAAGTAAAGCTAAATGTAGATAAGAAATCACACTGAACAGAGTAACTTCCTACTTGAATGGAAACACCTGGAAATGGGTGGCATCATAGACTATCAATTATTTTAGCTGAAATTACAAGTGAACAGGCAATGTTTGTAGCAGTTCATATGGTGAGTCTGCAGGTATTTTGAGCATCTAATTTGTTTTAAGCCATCAGCAGTAATATTTTATTTACAATAAGAAACACTTTTGTTTCTCTTGTTTGTAAGATTCACCTCATTTTGCCACAAATGAGGTATACTTGGAGTGTGAACAATTAAAATCAGGATTTCAACACATTATAGAGCCAGCAACTATAACATGAAATTGCCAGCAAAACAACCATATGAGGTACTTGCTCTTACATTCAAGTTCTTGTCTGGAAGCATCAAAAAATGCAACAGAGCATGGAAAGAAGATAACATACCACACCACAGCTGAATATATCCACTTTTTCTGTTAACTGCCCATGTCTGACGAAATCTTCTGGCAGGTAAGTAAGAGAAGCTTGTAGGACTTTGGTTTTCATTGTGGCATATTCTGATTTTTTATCAGAAGAATGCAAACGCAGGCCAGAATGCCCAAGCTTTGGTGTAAAGTTTTCATCCAACAAGACATTTGAGCTGCATTAATGACAGACAAATAACAATATTGGTCAAATCATTGCTTTATCTTGAGGCAAAGAATTAGTTTTATATTTTTAAATTTAAGCACCCAAAGCATATGACTGAAAGGATTAAGAATGTTAGAGAGCAAGAAAGGGAAAAACAAGCACCCAAAAATTACTTCAAAAGAATTTACTTCCCTCATTTAGGAAAGAGAGACAGGTTTAATAAAAAATGGTAAAGGCCCTACTGAACAAGGGACAGCAGAAAATACTGAAAATGGATTTCCAAATTGTATAAACTTTAGCCATGATTGTTAAAGGAATCCTTGAATTACCAGGTGACCAAGGAAGTGCTGATATGCCAAAGTCCTCACCTCTTGATATTCCCATGAAGAATTCCAAAATTATGCAAATACTCCACCGCTCTGACAACTCCTATAGAAATGCTAATTCGCATCTCCCAGCTCAGTGGAGCAGAATCATTCTGCAAGGAAAGGAAGAAAAAATTGGTAATTAATGGATATTGGTAGATATTGGTAGTTTAGAAAACCAAAGGCCTAGCTGAGTCCCAGTCAAACTCCAGGAGAAGAGCTGCTGCCTTTTTGGTGCTTGCAACCAAGGCACCTCTTTTTTCTGGCTGTTTCTCAGAAATCAAAGAGATGCAATTGTATTTCTACAATTCCAGGAGAGGACTTGCAATCACAAGTAGGTGGCAGACCCAGATTGTTGCTTACGTGGCACTGAAGCTTGTTTTGCAGGGAGCCATTGGGCAAGTATGGATATATCAGGCAGTGCAATCCAGTTTCCACTGAGAACCCCAGCAGCTGCAGAATGTTTATGTGACAGCACCTGCAGGCACAGATCAGCAGTGATTTGCAAATTATGTAAGAGCAACACAGAAAAATACATTCCTGAGCTGGACTAAGTTCCTAAATTCAAGGCAACTGGAATGGTGTGCTGCAGCTGGAAGCACAGCTGGAGGCACAGCACAGTCCTGGGCAGGAGAGGGCAGGAGGCTGACTGAGCAAGGGGTACAAGGTGGGCACTGTGTCCTCCCCATCCCAAGGCTGCAAAGTGGCTGTGCCTGCTCAGCCAGAAGCAGCAGTAGCCACAGGCACTGCGCTGCTTGCCCAGGGCTCCTGCATAGGCAGCACACGACCCTTTGTGCCCAGCCCAGAGCAGTGCCTGGAGCAGATGCTGCAGTGCTGGTGGAACACCAGCAGCAGAGCACGAGCAGGACATGCATCACTGCCCCTGAAAGCCAAGCACTCACCGAAAGCAAATCTGCACTTCTGTATGAAAGAACCTCTGGGTGGAACTTGGGCTTGTGCATTCCAGCTGAAACATGAAAACATGCAAGAGAATGTTAGTAACTACTAGGACTTTGCACTTACACAGATCTGGTAGTGTCTAGATGACAAGCTAGTGTAGGAAACAGGCAAGTGCCACTGATAGCAACATTAAGTCAAAGGCCACAATTAATTGACAGTTAGAACAAAAACTAGAGTAAAGATACCCCCGATCCAATCATCAATGCAGGCAGCCATACTGCAGGCTACTCCTATGTATAGAGTTAATGGAACTATTCACATGAGTAAAATATCTATCACCTGTGTTTTCTGAATTTAGCTTTAGTTATGCATATAATTTAATTTTTACCTCTCCTCTTGTGTAGCTATTCTGGTTCCTTCCCCATACAATATTAAACAACAACTGCTAATGGGCAAGTCATGCTAATAACACACCCTCTTCTAGAAAAAGGTGCAGTACTTGCCTCTTTGAGTCGTTTGATGACAAATACCATGTTGTTCCTCTGACCTTTGTAGACATCTGCAAAAGTACCTTCACAGATTCTGTTCTTGTCACTGAAACTGTTTGTGGCATTAGCAATTTCCTTCTGGGTCCACAGGAGACTCCCGCTGGGGAGATCAGCCATCGTCTCCTGCCGAGGAGCAGAAGAGCTGCAAGGCTACACATTTGTGGAAAAACAAGTTTATGTCATGATAATCCATGTGCTTTTTACTTCTTTCAGTGTCACATTCTCCTTCCCATGTTTTAAGCAATCACTGTGATTGCTAAATGAAACTGTGAAAGGTACTATGCAATCACTCCTTAGGGTGTAGGTAATTCCCGTATTAATGTGTTGGGATGATGTAAAACTTTTGCATGAAATCAGTTACAATCTGCATTTCCATCTTTCCCAGGAAACAGACCTAGTTTTCTTTAAAAGTCCATATATTTATGTGAAGTGATGTTAGCCTGATTTACAAAAGATATCAATCTTTATAGCTGGGTTATATATTAAGAAACAGTTGGATGAGAAAGTGGGGTCCCTCATGATGTAATTATGCTGAGGTAGAAACTTCATATCTACTTTTGAAGCGTCTGGCAGCAGTTGCACAATAATTTATTGCTTCCAGTGTGGTAAGTCATAATACCAGCCATAATTACAGTTCCACTGGAGCCTAATCACGCAACTTTCACAACCTTAATGTGCTCCCAACTTGAGGAAACAAAGCACTAACTTCTTCTCAAGAAATTCTGAAACTACTGCACTCTGAGTCAGTCTTCTCTCCTGGCTGGTACTCCTGGACCACGTTATTGTGGAAGAGTTTAAAACTTCAGACAAAATAAACCAAAGAAAACAGGCCAAGAACAACCATGATGGGACTAAGGTGGGCCCACAGATGTGGGAAACACTTTGGGGACAGGACAGATCTAGTTAGACCATATGAAAGATGAGAGAACTGTGGAAGGAAGGAACAGGAGACTTCATGCTGAAATCATTAGGAACATTAGGAGATTTTTTTTCCCACTGTGATGGTTAAGCACTGGAACAGGGCTCAGACAGGTGATGGAACCTTTATCTTGGAAGACTTTCAGTTGTCAGCTACACAAGGCTTTGGGCTTAATGACTTAAATGCAATACTAGCCAAGTTTTGAGCAGAAACTACATTTTAAGTACACAATGAAACTAGAAGAGGTATGTGGTTCTGACTAACCAGTGGTATTTACTGTCCTGTCCTGCAATCACACCAGAAATGTAAGTCCTCTGTAAAACCTACACGTGAGAGTCCTTCAGACTCAACTGCTATTTGTGGGTATGCTACCCTTCTGAGCTATGCCAGAAGCAATACTGGAAGTTTTTCCCTCACTGGTCCTTCACTGGCAAAAAAAGTGATGCAGACCACAAGCAATTTAACTGAAGCATTAGCACTGTATTCAGTCCAAACCCTTTGTAATCGAGCTCAGTATTTACACTACATCAGCGTTTTTGGACAAGTGCAGGGATGAACTTTAAATGAAAAAAGACAATGTCATAAAGGCAATTTTGCTTGATATAGTCAGTGAGCACTAAGGGGATTTACCTTCACACTTGATAAAACAGGAGGATTGGACTGTAGGGAATTCAAAAGGTCTCTTGGGGGAGGTGGTGGAGCAGGGAGGGAATACAAGGCTCCTTCAGAAACAGCACCTGAAACTGAGATAACAGCATTGAAAACACATCTTTTTTTATAATACCACCACCTGTGACTAACTACAAAGGTCTAGGAATTATGAAGATCTGGGGTATTTTTTTAATTTTCTGACCAAGGATAATCTGTGACAAGCTGTCAAACTGTGAAATTCTGTGTGAAGACAGGGAACTCTCTTCCTGGCTCTCGTTTGCAGGATGACTGTGCAGCCCTTTCCAGCCTGGCTGGGGACATGAAGCTCCCTGTGTCTGTGCTGCTGCAGATGTATCAGCAGGGGCTGCTGACCCCTGCCTGGCTCTCTGCTGGCCTAGATTTACTGTGCATGAAGAGAGGGACATGAGGCAAGACATGCATGCACTGCTGTAGTCTTTGTGTGGAGCCAGGATGGGACCAGGGCATTCAGAGACCTGGGAATCATCCTGAGATCCCTGAGCACAGATACAGCCAGCATCTCTCAAGGCCAAGGGGGCTAGAGGAAGGAAAACCAGGAGGTTGTGTGCTAAAGTCAGGAATAAACAGGAGACAGCAGTGCTAGGAAAACAGCAAACACTCAGCTGTGCACATCTGGGAGATCTTCTGGGGGTGTCTTCATTCTACCACCCTGACCACAAACACACAGCACCCTTGGCTATGCAGTCATTTCATGGCAGGGCAAATTCGGAGTCCAGCATCTACTTACTGCCTGCTGGGACTGCTCCCAGGTGTGAGGAGTCTGGAGATGGCAACAAACTTATGGCATTTTCTTTCTCTCTCCTTTTGTCTTCTGTGGGAAGTAGAGATATGATCTGTTTGGGTGGCTCTGGCTCTTCTCTCTCAGTGCTGGTGATGTTAGAGGCCGATGTCCCTTCAAAACAGAGCAAAGGGAAGATAAGGATATCTAGGGCAAATAGACCCTAATCAGTGACCAGAAAATAATCCTAGTCAGGACATCAGACTTCAAATTAATATCAACATTAAAATGAACATTCAAGCAATTTAGACAGTATTTAAATTGAGACTATACTCATGACATTTAACTTCTACTGACAATTAACAGGAACTAATAGCTTCAAATACCAGCAATGGCTATTCAAGAGATGCAGAATCTCTTACAAGAAGAAATTAGCAATAATAATATACTTATCATTTTCTATATAGCATCCTTCAGGTAATGATCTCAAATCACAAACACCTCCCAGCCTAAGGAAGGCACTGAGTTCTCTGTCAGTGTTCATGGGACTGAGGGGAAGATGGATAGAATTGTGTTGGCTTTAGTCAGTTAAACATTTTAGGGCTATTTTCAATTGTGTGATTTTAATGGCATGACTAGGTTCATTCCCAGGAAAAACGTTCATATACAGGACTATTTGTAAGAAAGACTCATACTTTTACTTAGCAACAGAAAGGAACAAACCAAAGACAATCTAGGGAAAACAAAAAAATTGTCAAAGCTCAAAACTTATTGATATATAAGAAAAATTTAAGGATGGATTATTGATTCACTACAGCTCTACCACAACCTGTGCTGTACACAGCTTGGAAAACCTCAGTGTCAGGCCTGAAAAAGCAACTTGAAGTCTGATTAAAACAAGTACAAAGATACTATGTACAGGAACTTAAAACTATGTACATCTGAGGGGGGATTATTCAGTTAGGATGGGAAGAAATAAGGTACAAAAGTTCTAGATGCTGTGATATATGAGGTTGTCAAAATCTCCAAAGAATTCCAATCTCTTAAAATGCTCTTAAAACTGAGATTGGAAAGGAGCCTGGAAATGCCCAGTGTGCACTAGGGGTGATATAAGGGCTTTCTACTCCCAACATTTTCCTGGTTGGAGTCCTAAACTTCTATCTGGTTTTCTTAAAAATCAAAATTAATGTTTTATTTTTATACAGAGAAAACATAAGCCCAAATATTATTACATGGTTGTTCTTATCCTGCTGTTCTAACAGCTTTGTATCTTATCTGCTGATCTCAGAATTTAATGTGCCAGGCTTCTGTTTGCATCTGAGATCAGCTAACAGCTTTGTGTACTTTTACTTGTACAAACAAAGGCCAGGAGTACCTGGAATGAGCAGGAAGCCCAGTGCTTCTTGTGTATGAACCATGAGCCAGTGAACTGTGGGAGAGAAGCCAAACTGTGGCACATTCAGGCACTGAGGCTGAAGAACAGCAGCACATGAAGAGCAATAATGGCAGAAATGGACATGTTCTGCTTAAGGTTGCTATTTGTTTTCTTCAATGAATTCAGGTCTGAATGAAACCAGGTCTGAAAATTAAAACTCAAAATGCTCAGGTATTTTTGTTACTGTGTTAGAATGCTATGAAATCCCAAATTTTACAGGGTCTTAAAACTGTCAGTCAGTCTGCAGGCCTCCAGTCAAAACTGAGAGTCCCTGCATTCTGCAGGTGAATCCCTGTGTTCTGTTTTTTCCCTCACGTGGTTTAACCTAGAAGTCTCAGAACTTAGCACCACTTCCCTTATTCAACCTACTTTTCAGGGTTTTTCATGATTTTTGCAACTTCCTGCATGACAAACAGGGCAGCACTTCAGCTAAAGAACTGACATAGAAAACATCATTAAGGACATTCAGAAGTGGGACTAGAGAGTGCAAGAAACTGTTGAAGAGAGGAAGAACTCTTTGGGAAGTAATCTGCCAGCAAAAGATCTCCCTTTGTGCTGTGTCTGGTTCCTCTAAGTAGGAATGAATTGAATTATGGTGATGTAAGGACTGCTTAGTTTTCTGAAGTGCCCAACAGAACAAGCAACATATCCTCTGTATCTGCCCAAGAGGGATCACCTGAGTAAGCATATTCAGATACAGAGAAAAAGCTCAAAAAAAAAAAAAAGGTATCTGACAGAAGCATAAGGGAAAGCAGGTAATGCCTGTTGTACCTACACCAGGTGCAAATTGTGGAAGCAGTGCCCTGTGACCCATCACAAGGAGCAAACCAGAGGGATGGCGAGTGTTTCCCTGCAGGGATGGGGACTGGTTGTGTCTGGGTTGTGTCTGTGTTTCAGGGCTAACTGCTGGGACCTGCTCTTGGACTGGAAGCAGTCCTGGTAGGGGCTGCAACATGCTGTCTCTCAGGATGTGATCTGGTGCCACAGGACCAGGCCTGAAGGGCAGGGACCCCCTGTGCAGCCTGTGTTCTGAAACCCTGTCTGATGTATAAAAGCACCAGCCCTGGTTTGGCCACAGCCCATCTTCCTGGCACTTCCTGAAGGGTCCAAGATGGGCAGCACAAAGATGGGGTGATGAGCTGCAGGGACTGGTGAGTGCACCTGTGACACCTCTTCCCTCACATCACCAATTCTACTTGAGTGAGCAGAAAATCACGATCAGTGGGGACACAGGATGTGACTTCTAACAAAAAGCTTTTTCAGCCAGCAAGGGAGATGTCCTAGGAGGGGCCTGGGTGCAGTGAGGAGCAGCACAGAGCCTGGCAGGAAGGGGTACTCACAGTCCAGGATGACCTGAGCCGCTCGGTAAAGCTGCAGCCCTTGCAGCAGGTCCAGGAGCTGCTGCACTGTGGCCAGCCTCACTCCCCACCACCACATCAGCTCCCTCGTGATGCTGATCCCTGTCTTCTCCATGCACTTGATTTTCCGTAGCTCTGTTTGATCAGTGATCACGTAGGAGGCTGGTGGAAGAGAATGGGTATTTCTGTTTAAATATTAGAAAAAACAGGCATGTGCAAGCAGGGCAGGCTAAGGTGTGAGACACAGTTTGTGTATCTTTAAAAGAAGGATGACAATAAATTACCTACCTGAAAATGAAGAAATTTCTGTTCCTAAAGTAAGATATCCCTTTTTTTCCTTCAACTATTCTGTAAAAAATTTTGTTATATCAGGAACACTTGAAAAGAAGACCCACCCACACTTTTCAGCATATTTTCCTTGCAATCTTTCTCCTTAATACTTTGTACAAAGTAAGGTTAGATTAAATTCCTGGGGTGATTCTCCCAAAACAGATGACAGCAGTCAGTGGAGTGGCTGCACTTCCACTTGCATTCCTAAATCCCTGTGCTGTGGTGAGCCAAACAAAAACTGAATCACCTGGGTGTTAGTTACACTCCGATAAAGCTATCAGGGAAATACAGCTATTTTTAGATGCTGTGCCAAAGCTGATCCTACACAGTGTGTCCCAATTCCTGACCCTGCTGCATTCTTCCCAGCTCACTGACCCATCCAAAACCCACCTCTCCTCCTGCTGCCCCAGCTCCACCCCACACACCTGGACACAGCCCCAGAGCTGAGTCCCAGAGGGGCTGTGCCTGAAGGAGAAAGGCATGGGGCTGGGCTGTTCGTGTGAGACTGAGACTCCTGAGTTCTCAGCACGGCTGCCTTTGGAAGGACATCAGAAATACAGCTTTATGCACCTGAAGGTAGTGGAGATGAATCCCACACTACATTAGGAAGTTTAACTGGGGTAAGAGCTTATTCAGCACACACTTAGGAAGTAATGTCAAATAAAGGAAAGCAGGTACTAAGAAAATATTCAGCTTAGAATTGTTTCCACTGGGATACAGAAAAAAAAAGAGTAAATAACTCAGGGATTAAATTTTCTGTACTTACTGACTGTACACAGCCAAGACCGAGAAAAATAGGGGCAGAAAGTATGAGGGAATATACACGAAGAGAAGGAAGAAAGAAAAATATAGAACACCTGAGGAGATGTGAGAAAACAGGCAGTGAGAAGTGGCAGGAGACAGCGTGACTGGCGAGGGAAGTGCGAAAGATTGCGGAGAGTGAGGGGAAGGAGCCTGGCTGTCCCGGAAAAACCACAGAGTCTGGCATTCCACCTGTGTTTGAAAAGCAAAAGCAGAGAGGTGCCCGGGAATTCCCTGCTACAGGATGGGCTCTGCCGAGCGCTGGGAAGCGGGAGGGACGGCGCGAACCTCGCGTCCTTCCGTTCCAGCCCGTCCCAACGGCGCTGCTGTCCCCGTGTCCCCTCCACCGGCTCGGGGAGCGCTGCTGTCCCCGTGTCCCACCGCCACCGGCTCGGGGAGCCCTGATGTCCCCGTGTCCCCTCCATTGGCNCCACCGCCACCCCTCCTGCCCCGTCCCCCTCACTCACCGAATCGCATCCAGTCGTAGTCGCTCAAGCAGTCCATCTTGTGGCAGAAGTCCTCCAGCACCCAGGCGGGCATGCTGTGGATGTAGAGCGCCGAGGCCGAGCCCGCCCTGAGGGCGGGGGCCGAAGGCTGCAGGGCCATGGCTCCGCCGTGCCGCTCCGCACAGCCCTTGGTGCCCACGGCCATCAGCGGCGGCCGCGCATGCTGCGCTGCCGGCCGGGGAGCGACGCTCTCCGGCCTCTCCTCTCTTCCGCAGAGCTTCCTCCTCTCCGGGACCCTACAGGCTGTGCCAGCCCGGCGGGGGGGCTCGNCCTACAGTCTGTGCCAGCCCGGCGGGCGGGCTCGCTGCCGGGGAAAGAGCCGGTGACACTGCCAGCGATCCCCGGCAGCTCCGAGCGCGGCTTCCTGCTCCGCCTTACGTCAGGCTCCGGCCCCAGATGCAAATCAGATTTTCCTTTCCATGACTGGTTATTGCTCCAGCCCGGTTGCCAAATTACGAATTTCACGTGCCGGAAGCGAGGGCTGTTTTCCCGGGTGTTGCGCACAGCTGGCAGGGCCGGGTCTTGCTGGTCAAGGGTCACAGGGCCAGGTCTTGCTTGTCAAGGGTTAAATTTAAAATATGTTCATAAAGTCAACAATTTTTTCCTGAATTTTTATTTAACCTGACTTTGATAAAAATGTGTAATTAGTTAATTTGCCAGTGTAAATACTACTAATACTTCTGGCAAAAATGAGAGCTTTCCTGCCATACTTCTGCTCCTAGAGACTTAAATGCTAGAGACTTCTATCTGCTAGAGCAGATACGTAACTATCCGTCCTTCTGCTCTTGTTCATATTTAGCCCTAGGTCTAAATTTGTATGAATTGCAAGAAGTGCTGTAAGTTTTGACAGCTTTTAATGTATTGTTTCTTTGTACTCTGCATATGTAACAGTACAGCTAACTCCTGTTTTCAGTATCAAACTTTCAAACTTTTGCAGTTTCCTACACTCCTGGCCTCAGAAATCATGAACTTCTTAGCTCCGCTGTGGCAAGGAAAAACTGAAAAATGCAATGTTGTTGTAGCTGTAAGATCAAAGAACAGGAAAAAACGAACAAAAGTACCCAAAGTGTATTTAAAATATGACAACTCAAAGACTGCCTTGGGATGAGCTGTTTTAGCAGTAGTACCAGTTCAACAATAATAGTTGCATTTATAGGGTTTTCCCCTTCCTTTTCCCTGCTTACTGTCCCTCTGACACACACCTAAGTGTTCTCATGATTGGAACATCTCTGAAAGTGATGTAAGATGAGCCTAAAATTGTGTTGCAAAAAACTACATAAAAATAGGAAAAGACTTCTTCCCCTTGGGTACTGGAAAAACCTGTGAAACCATTTGGACTATTTGCCTCAGCAGGAAACGAGGGGAAAGAACACATCCAACTGTGTGTATGACTTCAGTTCTGCTCCGAGTGTTACAAGTAACTCAGCAGAACTGAATGGCAACTGAAATCCAGTGAACAGACTGAACAATCCTGTATATTCCTGCTGCTCCTTCCCTTTCCCACGTGCTGTGGGCAGGACTGTGCACTGCTGTGTGCTCTCCTCGAGCTCCTGGATGCTGCACAATGTCAGAACATTTATTTCTCAGGGGTTTCTCCCCTTCAGCCCCCCCGGGCTGACCCTGCCGAGGCTGTTCTGGACTGGCTGAAACCACGCAGTGGTAACGCAGCTGCCACTGGTAAATGACGGCTTTCACTCGTTACTAACCCATCTGAGTAACTACTAGGACACTGCATTTCCCAATCTTCATGTGTTAAAGCCAGCTGGGGTTTCTCCAGTCTCTTAATTCTGATCCAAAGGAGCATTCCAGAACAGAAAAATACACTCTGATAAGAAACATGAGAAATCACAGACCCCACCCAACTCAGAAATACCCAGAACGTGTGTGCCATGTACAGACTGTTAAACCCAACACCTAATATCAGCTAGCTGATAGGAAAAGCTGCAGCCAAGCAGGTCAGGCTCTGCAGAGCCAGGCTCTGGCACAGCTGCCCTCAGCAGGAGGGAACCTCCCCTCAGGTAAGGTCAGGAGCACAGTGCAGCACTCTCTGCCCCTCGGGCTCCCTAGGGCACTGAGCCATGTCTGCTCTAGATGCCGGCATGGGCTCACTTTCCCCTCAGAGATCTGTGAGAGGTGCAAAGAGCAGAGCTTGCCTGCAGCCCCATTCCAGCCCAGACACTGCCTGAAGCTGTGCTGAGAGGTCATGAGAGCCACAACACAGCCCTGCAGCACCAGCCTGGGCAGGCTGTACAGTCCAAAGTGCCTGTTTACTCATCAACCACAATGAGTATCACAGGAATACAAACACAGAGGCACTTGGGAGTTACCTGACAGAATTACAGTCAGAAAGGTAGCATGCATTTTCGTTTTTATGTCAAAGATCAATTTTTTCAAGTATGTAAGAAAAACCAAGTTTACAAACAGGGAAACATTCCAAACTTACAAAATACATTGAGAGTCTCGGTTTCACAGCTACTCTCAGAATATACAACTGGAGTGAAATGCATTCACAGAAATAACCTGCTGTAATCAGTCTCTAGCCAATCTCCTTCTAACCTGAGCTGCACCACATCTTGCTCAATGGAGAGTTCATGTAACACTGAACTATGCTGCTTTGAACTCTCTGTGTGCATTCACACAAGAGCACATTCCACTGAGATGTGGGGAACAGAACACAGGAAAAGAAATACTATCTCTCTTCCTCCAGCCTGCCACATGGCCCTGTTTGTGAGCTGCCTGTGCGAGCCAGTACAGCTCCCAGATGACACAGGCAGCTCAAGAGGCCCACACTCCCTGAAAAGGCCACCAACTATGACCTGACTACAGCACTATGAGGGAAAAAGACAAAACTTAAAGCATCTACCTCCTGTGAACCCTGTACAGGCTGCTGGGGAAGCAGCTGTGGGGGACAAAGGTGTCCCAAAACTAGGTTCTGGTCTGCATGGCTGAGATCAGCCAGGCAAGAATCCTATGACCAAGGCAAATAAGGCATTTGAGGTATGACAACAGTAAAAACCTGTCAGACCTAGTGTGGATACGACATGGCTTTGTACGTGGAAAGGTAAGAGGCAGAATAACCTCCAAGCATTTACACATCAGCTTTCCACCAATGTAATGTTTGTCAGACCCCCAGGCACTGCTGGAAACCCTCATGTACAAACCCCTCATGCTGTGTGACCCACAGGCGCATTGGGGCTACATGTCAAAGGGAAATTCCATCAAAACAAATTACTCAAACAAAACTGACTCTTACAACCACTAGTCTGGGCTAAATTAAGCCTTGGTGTAATTTGCTTTCTAATAGAATGAAAGTTACTTTGTATGAATATTTTCCATTTAGCTGCCCTGATCTTACCCTACAGTTTGCAATACACGTAATGAAGAAACAAACTGAACCATCAGAACCCAGCATGCCTCCAAGTGCTGTTCAGTCTTTGACTATTGATTTGACTGTCACCAATGTTATTCCGTTTATGTTTCAAAACTTTAAACAGAGGCATCAATTCTTGGTGTGTTTCCTGGTGACTCTTGCTGCTCAGACTCAGTGGTTTGCTAAGGAGAAGTCTGAAATGAGTCATCATGTTTTTCCATAGTTTTGTTCCTCAGTGCTTCACTTCTCTCCAGAGAAAGCCGCTGAAGATCCTTCCAAATATCAGGATGATCCTCCAGGTCTTCATATAGGGACTGAACAATGTCCAGCTTCCTGTAGTCCATTGGGCTGACCAGACTGCGCACAACCTGCAGACATCTCTCCTTCAGGGTGAACACTGCAGTTAAACACAAACACAGCACAGCCTTGTCACAAGGGCTCTCAGCTGCTGCTGCAGTGCCCCCGATGCTGCTCTGAGCATGTGAGCACAGAGCACAGCCTGCAGCAGTGACCCACGAAAGGCTGAGCTCTCCAGACAGGAGACAGATGTGGTTCCTGCCATGAGGCACCTACGAAAACCCCTCAGAGACCCCTTCAAAGGAGAGGTCTGCCACTAGTTCCACCCAATTCATCAGCCCTCACCACCTCTTCCACTGTCTAAGAAGGCTTAATTTCATGTGGATCTGATTTCTCACTAATCCTAACAGGTCCAAAGAGACCAAGTTCAGAATTCCTTAGGGCACACGTGTCCCTATCCCTTACCTGGCAGTGTGATGTCAGCTTTGGTCACATTGGGGGCTGCCACGAACAGCTCCTGCTGGTTGACGAGCAGCCCATCGTTGGTCCCTGCATCGCGGAACAGCCAGAGGTGCCCTGGCAGGGAACATGGTGGGGATGCACCAATTACGGCACTTTTTAATGAGTGGCTCTGAAGGGCATCTGCTCACAAGGGACCAAGCTCTCCAGCTTAGCTCTGTGTGCAGCCACTACCACGGCCCCAGTCACTGAATGACTGAGGGGAAAAGAAAAAGGGGAAAAGGAAAAAAGAAAGGAAAAGGAAAAAGAAAAGGGCAAAAGGAAATGGGAAAAGGAGAGGGGGAAAAGAACGAGCAAGAGAAAAGGAAATGGAGAGAGAAAAAGGGAAAAGGAAGGGAAAGGTGAAAGCGGAAGAAGGAAAAGGGGAAGGCAAAAGGGTAAATTCCACCGCAGCTCACCCTCCCGGGCCCCGCGACGCCCCAGCCCGGCCCGGCCCGGCCCGGCCCGGCCCGGCTCACCCACCCCGGTAGCTGTGCATGACGCGCCCGCTGCGCGGCTGCAGGACCGGGTAGCGGCGCGGCTGGCCCTCGAAGTCCAGCCAGACGGGCAGCACGCAGCGGGGGCTGTGGTTGTTGAACATGACCTCGGAGAGCTCCCGCGTGTTGACAGAGCGCAGCACGGGCCCGGCCCCACCCGGGCGCTCCGGGCCTGGCGGCGACATCGCAGCCCTGCGCCCGCCCCGGGCCCGCCGTGCGCATGCGCCAGGGGCGGCACCGAGGGGCGGGGCAAGAGACACCGCCCCCTCCGCCGGGCACCGCCCCCTGGCGGCTGCGCGCGGCCCTGCAGGGGCGGGGCGGGATCCCCGTGAGGGGCGGGGCCTGCCGTGAGGGCAGCTCGCAGCGGGACGCGTCAAACCGTTTTAACAAATGGCCGGAAAACAGCGTCGGGGGTTTGGCACGCGAGTCGGCACCTGGAGCTGTCAAGGCTTTGTCAGCTCTTTGTCATGTCTTATCGGCCCGCCGCGTCATTTCGCAGCTCTCGTGACTAAGGCGCTGGGCTCACCAGGGCTGCCACAACAATTCTTCCTCAGCCAGTAACAGTCAGGCTGCCAGTTCCTTCCGATCTCCGGGTGCCAAAACATTCCTTTATCCTTCAGCTGTAGATTCCCAAACACTGTATTATCTTTGTCATACACACATGAAAACAGTAACATTTGAGAAAAATTAACCAGACATTGGAAAATCTGGACATGAACCAGAAAAAGAACACAAGACACATCTCTTTATGCAAAACTTCTAAAACTTTAATACTTGTTAATTCACCTCTGGACAGTTACACATACTTAGCATGAACACACTGTAATGGAATGGGCAAACCAGCAATTTGTTTTCAGCCTCTGATGAGCAAAGTAAGAGGCCTGAGAAATCATAGTACAGTCACAGAAGAAAAAAACATTTGCAACAATATTTTTGTGAATACTGTGGCAGTATAACTGTGGTGGTTAAATTATCTAAGAAATTTAAATTCCCACCTTGATGCATCCATGGTAGACACTGAAACCATGAACTTTTAAATATAACTGCTAAAAGAATCTCTGTCCTCAAACAGTAACTACAGTCTGTTTTCTAAGGCTGTGTGTTATCCCCTCACCCGTGGCAATGGAACACTAAAATACGGATCAGACATTTACTGGTAATTAGCCCTAAGATGAGGTAACAGGCAAGAGAACCAGTAGCACAGCATACTTCCATGTTTACCAACTGGAATTTGCTTATCAGACCACAAAAACCAGATACTGGTTTATAATTAGTTTACATTTGAGTAATGGTATAAATTAGAAAACTACATTAGAGATGTAACTACCTCTGAACCCTTTAAGGTGGCTGTCTGAGTAGTACTGTTAGTCCTTTGAAGATACAGCTTGGTAAATAAATAAACTGCTACCCCCAGAGCTGCCTTAACATGTTTTCTACTGTAAGCAGAAGAAATAAGTGTTTAACTGAAAAATACAAGAGAAGATTCAAGCCAAGGAAAGAATTACTCATTCCACTAATGAATTTCAGTTTGGGTGGAAGGGAGCAGAGGTGATTTAAATAGTAAGGTTTCAGAACACGCAGCAGAACTGGTAGCTGTCAAGTTGATCCCTGGTTTAATACTTGTGTGACAATTTCTCCACCGGTTGTTTGGTTTTGAAAGTGACAGACCTATGCTCTCGGGTGGCTGCTGTGCCAGCTGGCTGAAGTCTGGAGGTGTCTCTCGTGTTTCTCTGCTCTCGCAGTCACCAGAAGGGCCTGGCCTCGTCCGCCCGCTCGGTGGTGCGCCTCAGCAGGTACACGGCAGCGTGCAGTCCCCCCACGTTCACCCACACCGTCTGAGCCCTGCGCCAGATGTGCCCCACACGGGACAAGGCCTGCAAGCCAAAAACAGCCACAGTGCCACCAACACAACAACATTGTACTTTGTTATTCTAGATCACATCTGATGGCAACATCAAAGAACTTTTCAGGTCCAAAATTGAATTTAAGCGCTACTAATTATTGCTCTATAAATGGAGAATCTTTTGTAATTATGACAATTTTTCCCTCAATGTATTTTCAAGTGTAAATAGGTTTGATTTTCTCTCACAGAACAAACCTTGGCAAAGCATTTCTTGTCCTGGGTAAGCAGCACAGCCCTGCCTGTCCCTGGGGTGCAGATCCGACCCATCTCCATCAGGCAGGCTGGGTAGAGATCCCAGTTCTTCTTCTTCGACCCTATCCTGCAAGACACATTCAGATCCCCACTGTGGTCACTGGCACCAGCTCAGTGCTGTTGGTGTCTCACACATCACTCTGCTCATTCAGGACCACAGTTACTTTCAAGCTCATTTTTAACGTAGGGTTCCCGACTCTTTCCCCCAACAGCCCCAGTTAAGTTCCTAGTGGGGAGAAGCCAGCCATGGCCCAGGAGAGCACGTGCAGCCACAGCAGTGAGGCACAGCACCCTCCCAGCACAGCTCACCTCTTCCCAAAGGGCATGTCTGTCACCACGATGTCCACAGAGCCCGTCCGCAGGGGCAGGTTGCAGATGTCCCACTGGATGACATCCAAGGGGACACCCAGGGCACTGCTGCTGCAAGAGCAAAGGCAATTCCCTTAGACATGAGCACTCAGAAGGTCTAGAACGTTGGCAATAAAATAAACAAGAAAATATGAACCAGACACTCAAAGGCATCAAAGCAAAGTGGATTTGTGTCCATACAACACTGCAGGAAAGGTAAATCCCTCAGGCTCCTCTCACCTGTCCTTACTCTCGTTTTTCCTCAGTAAGGAGCAGATGTTGTTAGCTGCTCTCTTCACTGCCTGAGGGCTGTTATCCCCTGCAATGTGGTAGCAGTTGGGCCATTCTGCAGCTCCCTGGGGGGGAAATGATAATAAGCAACATTAGCATCAACACTGTTTGAATAAAAAAAACCCAGAATAATTTCTCAAACATGACACAATACAACAAAGTGACTGCAAGTGGATGACAGGAAATTTAGAATTCTCTAACAGATAGCTGTATTTTGGACCTTTAAAGCTCAAAATACTTTTGGATTTAGTCTCCTCCTGCTATGTCCTATGGAAGGAAAATGAGGTAATTTTAAAAAAGTGTATTTGCATCTATTTAAAAATTGGTGAGATTGGCGCTTACTCTTCAGTCATTACCAAGAAGACTTACACATACTAGTCAGCTGAAGATACAGACAAGTTTAATTAAGTTTAAAAAATCAAGGAAGAATCACCTCTATTGGTATCGCACCTGTACCACACATAGGATCAACTATGATATCTGTGGGCTGGGGATCACAGAGTCTGAGGAAAAGAAGAAAAGATATGGTGAGAAATGCCTTAAAAACCTGAATTTCTGTAAATAAGGGAAACTGAACTATTTTAATCACTCTGATTCTACCCTTCTAACAAAAAACTTTATGTGAGTATTTTTTCCACTAGTTAATTACTATTTTATAACCACCAATGCAGTAAAATTCTTTCAAGAATGTGGTGCACTAATTTGAAACTTGGCTAATACTGCAAATGTTTACCTTCCTCAGCTGGGAAACACCCACTGTTTTTACAAGGCACACGGTGTCAGCAACTCCAGGGTTTTTAAATTTGTTTTTCTTTAAGAATTAACAGAAATGGCTTCTGAGGAAGCAATGGGGGAGATAAAAGGTTTAATTTTGGAAACAAAATGACTTTTTAACTGAGCATAATACAAGGTAAGTGCCCTGACCTGAGCATGCCGTAAGCCAGGGTGGAACGCAGCGTTGTGGGCCCGAAGTGTGTGATATTCCTTCTGTGGAGACTCTCTTCAGTTAATGCAATCCCCACCACCATTTCATTGTTGTGAATATTCAGAAGAACCTAAAGAAAAAAGCTGAAGTGAATTTCAGGAGTAACAAAATCTTTCCACAGAATGCCTAGTAAATACTTACAGGAATCTTAGATGGTAATTTAAAATCCAGGAATGACACGTAAAAAATAATTAGGGCAGAATTAATTTAATTAATTAATTTAATTAGGACAGAATTCAGGTGAGCATTCACAGACTCTCATTCACACCAAATCCACTGCACAAGACTTCTCAAAGTGCTACAACAATTGCACTGGTTCCTTAAAAGATTTGGTTTGTAAGTCTGGGGCAGAAGCCAGGTAAGTCCTGCAAGACACAGTGAAACATCTGCAAAAGCAGCAATAAAAACCATATTTGTGGTGGGGACTACATTAATTGGGACGGTCCTGCAAGAAAAGCTTAGAGGTCTTTCTGCCTCTCAGTGGTTCCTCACCACTGACAGGCCAGGGGTGCTGGTTGTATTTTCTGCTCTCCCCTGACAGAAAATAAACAGCTGACAATTATTGTTAACTCCTTCTGTCCCCTTCACCCCAAAACCAGCTTCCATTTGGAGCATTTCCTGGTAACTTAGACTGCTGTTAAACAATGCATTAGAGAAAAGATTTACTGAAGGTGAAAGCAAGGCAAGTGCTGCCTCAGAGGACACACACAGCGTAGCCAGGGAAATGAACACTCCAGAGGAGGCTGATTTCAGCATCACCAGTTTTCAGTTCCAGAGTCTCTGGAAGGCAGTTTGGGGATCTCTGAGCATCAGAAATAAGAACTACAGATCTGTACCACAGCAACGCAGCTATTTCCAAGGCACACCACCATACCTCCACATCAAAATTAGTCATGTCAGCTTTCCACTGGAAGTGCTCTTGCACAGCTCCCCCGAAGTCTCTGGCGGCCTCGTTGGAGGTGAAGCTGTGCTTGTCCCCAGCCCTGTTGCAGGTCACTCGGAACCGCAGCACCTTGGCCTCCCCTGCGCCCGCCTCACTGTCACCAGCCTTGGTCCCACTCCCAGAACCCTCCTGCTCTCCAACTTTCACATCTGCCTGCTCATGATCTTCCTCCTCCTCCACCCCATTCCTGGATGCCACTCCTTGGGGAGTCTCTGTATCCTGGCCACCGGTGGGCTCCACAGCCACAGGGTTTTGGGCACAGTCCTCCTGGTCATTAGTGGTATTTTGGTCTGCTCCTCCCTCTTCCCCACCCTCACTCAGCTTCTCTCTGCTTGCAGGACTCTGCAGATTGTGTTTTTTGCGTTTTGTCTTCTTCTTTTTCAGGCTGTTGTTCAACTCCCAAACTTTCAATGGATCGGTCCAGGGCAGCTTTTTAACTAAATCTTCCAAATGCTTTAGAGCATCTTCCTTTAAAAGACAGAAAAAGTTGTGCTTTTAAGTTATTCCATCCTTTTAAAAGTTATCATTTATTTTGAGGTCTCTTAAAGTAGTTTATTAAACATTAATCCACTACATGTTTAATCAAAGCTTACAGGTTTTTGTCTGGTTTTTGCCATAACTAAACTAACTAAATTTCAGAACATAACTAAATGTCAGAATTACACTGAAATTCACAAGACCCACAGGATTTCATCATTTATCTTGTAAAACAGACAACTAACACTGTATTAAGTGACCAAAGTGACACTTCACTGTCCTATGTCTGTGACCTACAAACATAGCATCAGTTCTTATCCCAAATTTTGCCAATGTAAAGTATTTAACTGCAGAAATTATGTTAGACAACATGGCCACACTTCCATTTACAGGCCAGAAAAAGGGAAGTGGAATAATATCACAAACAGAATACTTTTATACTAGTCTTAAATTAAAAACCCCAAACAAGACTCCAAACCCCAGAACCGACAAAAAAAGGAGTAACTGACCTTCTTTTCTTCAAATTGATAGTCCTTGAACTCCTGAACAACAACAAATAAATTATCCACTGACCTCAGACGATGGACCTAGAAGAGATGAAACACATTGTTAATTGTGTGCCATGGGACTGTGTTCACTGTCGTTAGAATTTTGCCATCTTACATCGAGGTTTTCCACCTTTAGTCCCCACGGGAGTTATCAGTTCACCTTGCACTGATTTCACATTTCATCTCCCCCTGGAGCCCCGGTAAAGGCGGACACAGCTGCTGCACCCAGGCGGGCCGTGCTGGGACCCACGGAACCGAACCGAACCGAACCGCACCGCCCGGGCCCCAGGGGACCAGCGGCGGGCGGAGCGGAGCTCGCACGGACCTGAGGCAGGCTCCGGGCCGGCACCTCGAAGTAGATCTTGCCGCGATCCCTGCTGATCCTGGAGGCCGAGCCCAGCTTCTCCCGCACCTCCTCGGCCGCCGTCTGCTCGAACCCCGTGGGCACGGTGGCGCCGATCACGGCCGCCAGCNGTCCGTGCGGTACCGGGGGCACCGGCTATCCGTCCGTGCGGTACCGGGTGTCGGTCCGTGCGGTACCGGGGGCACCGGGTGTCAGTCCGTGCGGTACCGGGTGTCGGTCCGAGCGGTACCGGGGGCACCGGCTATCCGTCCGTGCGGTACCGGGTGTCGGTCCGAGCGGTACCAGGGGCACCGGGTGTCAGTCCGTGCGGTACCGGGTGTCGGTCCGAGCGATACCGTGGGCACCGGCTATCAGTCCGAGCGGTACCGGGTATCGGTCCTGGGCACCGGGTATCGGTCCCAGCGGTACCGTGGGCACCGGCTGTCGGTCCGTGCGGTACCGCTGATACCCGGTATCGGTCCATACGGCCCCGCGGGGAGCACCTGTTGGACCCTCAGACCTTAACTTCTTGAATTGGTTTAATTAATTCTTAGGGCATAAACGAATTTACGGAATTAAATTTCCAATACTGAAGTGCCAAGTTATGTCTGCACCTGCCTTGCCTGGAAAAACTGTTTGGTTTGAATTCATTAAAGAGCTGCAGAATTAATTCGGTGTGACCTGATCTGGTTTGTCTTGCAGTGACAGGCATGCGTTGTATAAATTCCATCCAGCACCTGAGTTTCCAAAGTTAAAGTTCTTCAGGCTGCTTCCTGGCGGCAGAGGTTGCTTTTAAAAATGTAGTTTTGTATTGCAATATGTTCACAGAGAAGTGAAATCAAAAATATGCCCTTCCAAAGTAAAAATGCTGTGAGCAGTATAGAAAGCTTTTCAGAGAAAGGTGCCTGTAAGGGTGCTCAGGAGCTTCCAGGGATTTACCGCAGGAGCGAGGGTTAGCACGGGCATTTGTTCAGATCACCTTCTGACCTACAGCATCTGCTTCTGACCTGACACTCCCGCTTGCTTTGGGACAGCTTAGTAAAGAGAAGATCCCTACACACAGAACTGAACAAAAAAGCAAGCAAATATTAAGTAGTTTACAATTCAGAATTCTTCATGGGATTTTAACCTGAACTGGTGCTGGCAAGGTGTGAATGAAGTGTGGTTAGCCTGTGGTGTGAACTGCAGGTCAGTCAGACTGGGCTAACAGTGTCCAGTCCTTCGTGCTGCCTCAGCGGCCTGTGTGGGCAAGGGAAGAGGTTGCACAGTTCAGGATTTCTTCCTCTTCCAGTCAGGGTTACAACTTTATGGTTTTGAATCTGCTTTGGCAGCCAGGAGACAGGGATTGCTCACAGTGCTGGTGGAGCTAGCATGAGCTTTAAAGAATGGAAAACGAATAAACCCTACAGTCATTTTTAACAGATCTGGAAGCACAATTCAGGAATACATCATCTCACTGTGGCCCTGCAATGTGCATTGTTGTATTTTTCTGTTACACCTGATTAGCTCCTACCCGAGTCCAAAATGCCACTGATGCTAAGAATATACAGCCTTGGGAAGCTACCACGGGCACTGCTGAGCGTCTTCAGAGTCTGCAGCTGTGTTTTACTAATGCCTTTGATCTGAAGCTTTGTTTTCCTAACAGCTAATTTATTAGTGAACAAATTGAGGCTTTTGCATATTAACAGACTTGCCAAGTATCACTTAGGGGCCAGAACAGAGGCTAATGGAATTATAAAGTCTCTCCTCCACACCCAAAAAACTGCCACTCTTCTAAAGTCAATTTAATTATTCTCTAGGATGGCATGTACAAGATGCACAGTGTATTGCAATATCAAAAGAGTTCAGTTAATTTACCTCTGTTAACCTCTGTGTGACCCTGCTCTGGGGACTTGAGGATGTGTCACTCCTCTGCTGTTGGGTCAACATCTGTGGTGTTAAACCACACATTCAGAGGATGCCTTACCTGCTTGACACTCCTGCTGTTGCTGATATTTTGAGCTGAGAAGAAATCCATTTCAGGCTCTTTTGCCTAGAAGCAGGGTTCTGCATTCCAAGCAGTGGCACACAAGTGCTGTAACCTCTTTCCTCCCGAGTCAGCAGAACCAGCAGCTGTCAGTGAGATTGCCCGTACCCAAGAGCTGCTGTTCAGACTTTTGTTCCTGGCCAGCCGGTGATTTCCAGCTAATCGTGAGTCATTGCTGTGGGAGGAAAGGCAGAATTGTTGTAGTGCTCAGTAGATCACAGTGACATGTGAGGTGCTGCGTGTCTGGGCATGAACATCACCGTGTCCTGAACCCTGCACAGTGCAGGAGCTCTGCTGGATTTACTGGGAAATCCCAGCTCCTTAAACAGCAGAAGCTTGGCAGAAGCTGGAGTGACCTTGGTGCCAATGACTGTGTTGGGAGTTTTCTTAGCCTGGATGTAACCTGTAGGGACATTGCAGCTGGATATTGTGGTGGACAGCTCAGCTGAATTGCCAGCTCATTTCTTCAAATATGTCCTGCTGAGAAGATTTAAATTGTGTTACTGAATGGAAATCCTTCTGTTGGGAATATTTGAAAGAAGACTGGTGGGCACACACACTTAAAAAGACATATTTGGGGGTTTGTATTTTATTTTAAAAAGTCTGAATTACTAGTAAAAGTTAATTTCTGTTTCAAACATGCTTTTAGGTGGGAAGCCTGCACTGTGTTTTACCACGTGAAACAAACAGTTTGATCGCCTCCTTAAAGCCCATTCTGCACAAACCTATCCCTGTGGTTGGGATTTCAGAGCAGGAGTGCTGCTCAGAGCTCCTGTCAGGGACTGGGGGAGTGTGTGCACAGGAATCTGCATGTGAGCCACTGCAAGGGGCTTTCCCTGAATGACCTGGCTCAGTCTTGGGTGTCTTCTGTGAGCATGTGTAGCAATGCACACAAACACACAAAAAATGAAAACACTGCACACAAACAATGCACACAAACACACAAACAATGAACACACTGCACACAAACACACAAACACAAACCAGCTCCAGGTGTGCAGTGCAAGATCGAGCTGCACCCATCTGTGCCTGCTTCAGGTCCTTCTCCTGACGTGCTGTGAAGGAAGCATCAAGGTGAGAAGCCACAAAGTGTGAACTCTGCATTTCCTGCTCCCTGTCCTGCCAAAGCCAGCATCTCCTCCAGCCTCAGGGCTTGCACAGCTCACACAGGGACTCGCAGGGAATTGTAAATGTTTCATTCTGCTGCCAGTGGACAGCCCCTCCTCTAGGAAAAGGAGTAATCCTGGATAGCACATCTGCTTGCTGCTGCACTTTCATCCTAAATAATTTTAAAAGGATGATGTCAGTAAGATGAAAACTCAGATTTGATAATTGTTTCCATTCCAAACCCGCAGTCCCCAGCAGGGTTTTGTGAAGCACCACTGATCTGTATGGATTCTTCATGCAGTTACATGCTCCTCTGGGCCAGAGACAGCCCCCTGCACGTCCTGGTTCACGTGTGAATTTCTGGGTATTATTGTGCTGTGATGAATATTCTGTCTCAGCAGATATCTGACTGATTCCTTACCAGATTCTGCAGCACTGGGTTTTTCAGAGGCTGAGGGGAGATGCCTTCCAAGTCAGACAGTGCTGAACTCAGTCAGGCATGGGGAATCCAGGCTTCACTTGAAACCCAGCTCTTTGGCATTAAATCACAGAGATATTTTAAAGTGAAACTGGGAATGTTGTGCAACTCTGCAGAGAGCAGAATCCAGAACAAACTCCAGGTTTAAATTTTCTCACTGTTTTTCTGCAAGTTAGTGATTTGTTTGTTCTATATCCATGACTACATGTAGACATTATCATCAAATGTGGCTCATATGAAACACTTGCAGCCATGGCAGTAATTTGAGGGTTGTCAGTCTCTGGGCTGTGGATGCCAATCCTGTGCCTAGGTTGTCCTGCTCCCCAGAGCTGTCCCTCCAGCATGCCTCACCCTGGGCTGGGGGGAATCCCTTCAGCAGGGACAGGGATTTGACTGAGCTGCAAAGCAGTGAAGTCACAGAACCAAGGCTTGTAATTTTGGAATTCTGAAACATGATGATCTTCAAACTCATTTCATAGCAGGGGAAGATGACCCTTTGTTGGAATGAATCCAACTGAAGCACTGACATGGGTCACTGACCCAAATTCCTACTTGGATTTTGGGTTGGAGGGTGTGGGACTCCCTCCACAGCACTGGCCCCATCACCTCTGTGTGTTCCCTGCTCCTGTGGGCCTTGGCACCAGGCCAGTGGTGATGTGCAGGTGTGGTGTGTGTGAGGGCTGTGAACAGCCTGCAGGGCACCAGCAGTGTGTGGTGTGTGGCTCCTGCGTGGGGATGACAGTGTTCACCCAGTTCAGTCAGTTGTGCCTTACCTAGTGGGGTAAACAGGAGGTGGAAGTGAGCCTTAGGGAGGTGCCAGTTGTCCCAAATTCTTGGTTTTCCTTACCTGGCGATTTCCCATTGTTTCATGTCCTAGGAGAGTGTGGAGGTGCCAGTCACTGTCTCTGCTGACCTGGTTCTTCTTTTTGACCTGGATGTGCTGTGAACTGGAGCTGTTTTGGATGAGGAGTGACAGCTGGGGGAAGAGGGAACAACAACTCATCCCCCTGCAGCACCCTGAGCCACACTCACCCAGCAACCCATTTGTGGATTAGTGGGATTCAGTTTAGTGTGAAATATGTCAGAGCAAAGATCTGGCAGTGTTGGTGCTGAGCCTTTGTCGCAGTTTTGAAGCATTGTAGGAGTGTGTCATGCTGCTCCCCCATGGTCTTGCTCAAGCTGATTATGAAACAGTGACCTTGTGGGTGGTTTGCTCAGGAAATGGGGCTCCCTCTGCTCTGGCCCAGCTCCCTGTGCATGCAGCAGCTTCCCCACGAGGCTGCAGCACGCTCTGCTGCTGCTGGCAGCTCCATTTCCTCTCTTAAGACCATGCCAAGGCCTAAGTTCAGACAGTGCCAGTGAAACAGCTCCTGGAAGAACCCAGAGCAGGAGTGCAGGAGGACATGTGGGGGATGCCAAGGCTACAGAAACAGGAGACAGAACTGCCTGGATGGAGCTTGGGCAGGACTGCAGCCTCCTCCAGCACTGCTCCCCTCAGTCCAGCACAAAGGAAGGGGCACAAAGTCCAGCACAAAGCTGGGCACTGCTGCCAGCCTTTCTCTGTAAATATTTCTGGGCTATCTGCACATCTGCCTGGGGAAAAGCCAGCCAAGCCCAGATAGAAAGGGAAGGAGGTGAGCAAACCTGAGATGAGCAGGCTGGAGATCCCCTGGAGCCCAGGTGAGGCTGCCTGGGAACTGCAGGTTTGGGACACTTTGTAAAGAATGGGGATCTAGACCTTCAGCCAGAGACTGACAGGAGCTCTGCAAGTAGCTCTTTTGAGCTGAGAGAGTGAAAGGATGGAAAAATAATATCCTGAATGCAGGTAAATCAGCATCTTGTGATAAGATGAAATGCAGGCTTATATCTATGGCTTGTCTGGCATTTGATGTGTCCTACAAAAAGTCAGACTGTGAGCACTGGGGAAGTGGTGTCCTTTAGACTAACAAACTTACAATTAAAACAACATCAACTCAGGATTTTGCTCTCCTTTGACATTTGAGACTTTACCATTCTCTTGGATTCTATTTTTCAAGATTTTTCTCTGCAGTTTCAAGGCAGGGGAGCTTAATTAAAACCTGAAATAAAAGGTCACTTCAGCCTTTATTTCAAATTAAAATCCCCCACAACATTGCCTCTCATACAAGTGCTGGCTGTGAGTCCCTGGGAGCAAGCAGGCTGTGCTGTTTGTGTTACAGTTGAGGTTGCCAGTTAGATCTGACAGTGTTTTGCAGCAATTCTGGGCACGAGGACAGCTGGCACCGCTCAGCTGAGTTCCTGTTTTACACATGTGTTTTGCTCTGCTCCTCTGATGCAGCTGCATCCCTGCAGTGCCAGTGCTTTGGAGCAGGAATGCAGGGTCATGTCCTCGCTGGAGAGAAGCTGTGAGAGCTGGCAGGAGTCACACCCCAGAGAGCTGCACAGCCAGTGCCCTCTGGAGCCCCTGGAGTCCTGCAGGGAGTCCTGGGGTCACTGCAGGGTGTGCCAGGGTCACTGCAGGGAGAGCCAGGGTCACTGCAGGGTGTCAGGGTCNTCACTGCAGGATGTGCCAGGATCACTGCAGGGAGTGCCAGGGTCACTGCAGGATGTGCCAGGGTCACTGCAGGGTGTCAGGGTCACTGCAGGGTGTGCCAGGGTCACTGCAGGGTGTGCCAGAGTCACTGAAGGGTGTGCCAGGGTCACTGCAGGGTGCCAGGGTCACTGCAGGGTGACAGGGTCACTGCAGGGAGTCCTGGGGTCGCTGCCTTGTGTCCTGGCAGTGAAAGGAACAAAAAGGCCCATCTGGCTCTTTGAGGAGGTGAAACCCCAAACATGTGGGCTGTGCTTCTGCTCTGCCCTTGGAGATGACTGACAAGTTTTGCTCGGTGTTTTCAGGTCAGTGCCTTCATTCCTGCAGTGTTTTTGGAGACCCCTCAGGATAGGAAGTTTTCCCCTCTGGAGCAGTGTGTTCCTGAGCAGTCTGTGCCCCAGGAACCCCCAGCAGGCACATGCCCCACTCCCCATGGCAGAGCTCCTTGCACTTGCACGAGTTACTAGAGGCAGCCCGTTTTGGCAGAGTCAGGGACAGCCAGAGCAGCACAGAGAGCTGAGTGCCCAGAGTGATGTGGGAAAGAGAGGAGGGAGAGGAGGGAGAGGATGGAGAAGAGGGAGAGGAGGGAAAGGAGGATGAGGAGGGAGAGGAGGGAGAGGAGGGAGAGGAGGATGAGGAGGGAGAGGATGGAGAAGAGGGAGAGGATTCATAGGAGGGAGAGGAGGGAGAGGAAGGTGGGAGGCAGCAGTGCTGTGAGCACGGGCTGCTGAAGCCCAGCATGAAGCCACGGTGGCTGTGTACTGGCTCAGCAGCTCAGCCCAGCTCAGGGTTTGCTCAGGTGCATCTCAGGCTGTGCCTCAGCTTTGCTCCTGTCCTGGCTGGCTGATCACCACTGTTCTCATGTGAGGAGGGTGGGCTTTTTCCTTCAGACTGAAACTCACAGATATTAAAAGTCCACAGTAATTTAAAAGTATTTTCTAGTATTGTTAAACCAGTAGATTGTCTCATACAATGTATTTTTTATTGTCTTGATGATGTATCTTTTGTCCTCATTTCCTCCTCAAGGCATTTGAATCTAAGTACATTTAAGCATCTATGGATCTGTGTACATTTAAGTAATAGCTAATAGATATTCCACCAGATTTTTCTTACTGCAGTGCTTAGGGGAGGACAGGGAAAGAAAATCTTATCATGATTGGCACATGAGAAACCAGTGCCAAATCAGTGCCAACACAAATTAGTGCAGCTTTTTTTCTGGAAAGCAGTTGTGACTGTACTTAGAGCATGCTGGGACATTCCTGATCCTGCCTAAAGGGAAGGATTCACATGCAGCTCCTTGAGTGGCATCTCAGGAGGAGCTGGCCCATCCCAGCAGTGGAGGTTGGGTGCTCAGCTCTGCTGGGCAGACCTTGGGCCACCAACAGCTGCTGCTCTGCCACCTCCACAGTTCACAGGGCTGTGAGAGCAGCACAGCCAGCACAGCATGAACTCAGAAAGGGGGGAAAGAGAAATCAAACATCAGGGTGTAGCTGAACAATAGCAGGGCTTCTGTTTCTCTTGAAGCTCTTGGAGCCTCTGGACAATTCCCCCCCGTGGCTACAGCTCCAGTGACCACAGTGCTGTCGTTGCAGGGTGCAGTTCTCCAGCTGGAGGGACCTGCTCACACACGGTTGGTTTTACTGCTGTTGTTGAGAATTCTGGTTTTCTGGGCCTCCTCCTTATCGATAGCATTTCTGTTACGTGACACTCATCTGTGCTCTGAGGCTCTGCCAGCACTGCAGGGCAGCTCAAAGCACACAGCAAATCTGCTTTAACTGCCTTGGAACAAAAGCCTAATGTAGTGTGCAAAATAGAGGGAGACAAAAAGGATAAAAATCAAATTAGATTCACTGTGCACACAAACTGTCCAACCCAAAGCACAGTGATGCCGGTTATAGAGGAAAGAAAACAGCTTTAAAAACATGCCATAAAAGTGGATTGCTGTCCTTGCCTCACTCTGGGAGTCTCTCTGTGTCTACAGGCACAGCCAGGCTGAGATGCTGTGGTGGCCCAACCTTCCCTGCCTGCCCCAGGCTGCTGTTTTGTCCCCATGGTGCAGATTGGAGGGGGTGCTGCCAGACTCCATGCAGAGCAGCCAGGGAAGGTTCAGGAATCCCTGGGAGCTGCAGGAATCCCTGTCCTACAGCTGAGGCAGGGCCTGGGAACCCTCCCAGGGGGTGTGAGCCTGGCTTGGCCATGGGGGCACCTCACTGCAGCCCAAACCCTCTGCAGATCCAGGAGGGGCTTGGCCAGGTCCAGACGTGCTGACACAGCTCGTGTCAGCACAGTGCTTGTGCTGCTTCAGCTGTTCTGGGAAGGTTTGAGTGATGCTGCTCCAGCAAACAGCAGAGCAGGTCCTTCCTTCTGCAGGACCTTCCTTTTGCAGGACAGGTCCTTCTGCAGGACAGGTCCTTCCTTCTGCAGGTCCTTCCTTCTGCAGGGCAGGTCCACCTGCAGGGCAGGTCCATCTCCATCAGCACAGCTCCCTGGCTGCAGGGCCGTGCCCCAGAGCTGGCACAGCTGGCACTGGTGGTGCACAGTAACCTGGCTGTGCTGAGGAGGGGGGATCAGCTGCTCCTTGAGCACACAGACCATTCCCCTCCTCTCCAGCCCTTCAACTCCTACAGCTGCGATTGTCCCAACCTACTTTGCATTCAGTTGAGTTGGTGGAGGAAATCAGAAAATCCTGCCTGCTAAATTAGTGCTGAAGCCAAGAGCCTGGGAAGCAACTTGTGAGTGGAAGTGCTGGTGTTTCCTTGTGTGTGCCCAGTGGTAAATAATCCATGGGATGGACAGTGGTGAGTAATGCCCTGAACCCATTTCAGTTTACCTAGCCTGAGTTCCTGAGAAAAGCTAAAAAATCCCTCTGGCTGGGACGTGACTGAGACCTCAGATAACAAAATCAGCCCTCGGTGTCTCGGTGTGCTGTGTGCACAGGCCAGGTCACTGGGTCTCTGTGCCACTGATATGCCAGTGTGAAGGGGCACTTAAAAACACCCCAAAACTTTCCACTCTTTCAGGAAACAACACTTTCATGCTGGAATTTGTAATGAAGTTGTGAATGTGGCTGGAGCCTGGGGCTTCTCCAGGAAAAGGCCCCTTTGGCCAGCTGTATTCAGCTCTAATGAGAGAGCTGAATTCTCCCTCAAAGCTGTGTTTTCCATTTGGCCCCTTTTCCCTCATCAATCGCTGTCAGTTCAGACAGAGGCCCCACATGCAGCTTCCCTTGGGGCTGTGTGCTGCCCGGGGCTGATGGGGAGGACAGCCTGCCCTACTAAACTGCATCTCTGAGCCAGGGAACAATAGTGCTTTGTGTGAGCACACAGTGCCAGCTCAGTTTCCCAGGCTTTTCCTTTTCTCCTGTCCCCTGTCCCGCTGGAAGCCCCCGGCAGTGCAGGACTGCAGGGGCTGCTGGCACTGAACAAAGGCAATGGGATGGGCCCCTGCCCTGGCTCCAGCTGCAGGTACTGGATCATTTTCCTCAAGTACAACAGACCTGAGGAATTTGAACAAAAATGCAGGAGGGCTCCAGCCACTGCTCCAACAGGTCCAGGCAGGCAGGCAGAGCCCTCGCTGCAGATTTGGTGATGGCACCAGGGCTGGCTTTGGAGGGGACAGAGGGCTGTGTGCCCATGGGATCTGCTTCCCTGGCAACAGGGAATACCCAGACACATGGACATGCTGGAGAGGGGAGCAACAGAGTGAAGCTTAAAACAAATCAAACCAGGCTGAGTCTCTGCAACAGGTTGGTGGTGCCCCTTCACAAGGGCAGGACTGCAGGGCCATCCAGTCTGCACACAAGGGGATGTTCCTTCCTATCAGCAGTCATGAAAGTGCCCCCAGAAGGAAGCAGGGATGCCAACTGCACTTACAGATGTGGAAAAGACTTTGGTGTCCCAGATCAGCTTGGTGCCAGTGTGCCCCATGCCCACCCACCTGCCCCTCCTGCCCTCGCTGCTGCCACGGGCTCAGGGTTCTGCTGGAAATGCTGGGCCTGGAGGGCACAGGTGGGAATGGGGGCTCCCCTCAACTCTGTGCCCTGCTGGCAAACCCAGCCCAGCACCACATCATGCTGGGATGTGCAGGGACTCTGTTTTGGGGCAGGGAGGTTCAGAGCCATGAACTTGTTGCTCCTGCTGGCCCTTCCACAGGGCACACAGGGAGAGCTCCTGCAGCTGCTTTCCAACCTGTACTTAGGAGTTCTGCAACCCAAAATGCCTATAATTGCTGTTAGTGGGTTTCACACTGCAGATGGAGAATTGAAGATCATGTGTGACTAAATTAATTGGGAACAACAAACAGCAGGGACCCAACTATTGGAAAGCACTGACAGCCCAGGCAGCACCAACGCTGGAGCTGCCTTTGCTTCAGCGTGAGCAGCTGCACACAGCTCCAGGCTGTGCTCTGTGCAGGACCTGAGGCTGCTGGCACCATCACCCTGAGCTGCTGCCTTCTGCTGCCCCACAGCCTGTCCCTCCTGAGCTGTCAGCACCGTCCACACAGGCAGTGCTGGGGAAAGCTGTCCTTATTTATAGCTGCACCATCCCACGCAGTGCTGATCTGCAGGGTGCAGAGCCCCCAGGGATGGAAGTGGATCAAGGAAGAGATGGATGTTGCATGTGATCAGAATGTTCTACAGAAAAGAGTGGCCACCATGTGACCTGCAGAGAGGAGCTGAGAACAGCGCTGTGTGTGTGACAGGTGTGGCACCTGCAGGCTCTGCCCTCGTGTCCATACTCATTGATACCTCGGGATTCATTGGCCAGAAACAGCAATTCAGGGAGGGTAAAGAGATGTTGTTAAAAGAGCAGCAAGCTCCTCCTCTTGTGCAAGTTCTTTTTTTGGTCTGTTGCTACAGCAACTCTCTACCAAGAACAAAGATGACAGCAAGATATTAAATTTTGCAGCAACTCAATTGACTCCTGATTTCCCTTCTTTTTTTGCCTTTGGTAACTGAATCCTGCTGCAGTAATTGTGTTAGATTTCAGATGGAAATCGTGTGACAAGAATTCTTGTGTTGCTCTTTCCTCCTTCCCCTCAGAAACACATTAAATTAATTTATTTAAATCCAGTGGGTGATTATAAACACTGGATTTCTTGGCTTTATTTCTTTTGCATGTGAATATCATGTATTTCACCCACAAATCATATTCTGTACCAAAATCCCCAAAGCCTTGATAATCTTTAAAAAGAAACAAACTTCTTGCCCAGTAATGTTTCGGTAAAGTTCAACCTATGCTGATGGCACAGACCAGAAATGTAAAATCTGAGTAACTGCAACAGAGGTCATCTAGATCTGGGAATGTTAAAATTGGTTTTAAAGCACTGCTGTGTTTCAGTTTTCCCTCCCCACAGCTTGTGTTTCCTGTGGGGCAGACCCATGGACCTGCGTGTGTGGGGTCAGGTCACAACCAAACTGCAACTCCAACTGCACCAAACAGCAGAGAACCCGACCCTGAGGAGAGCTGTGCCCGTGGGGTGCAAGGGGAGATGGTGGGACCGGGCTGGATGGTGGAACCACAGTCCCAGGAGTGCAGGGAGGGGCATCCTCACCCCTGGGGAAGGAGAGGATGGGGGGAAATGGAAGAAAATGGGGCAGAGAGGAACAATAACATATGGAGAAAGGGGGGTGACTGATGCACATGAATTATTACATATTTAGCTTTCCTCTGAATCAGGGGGAGTATAATTAACAATCTGGTTCTGGCAGCTTCAGCTGCACAGGTGGGATGGGCCCAAGAGGAGTTTGGATTTAGCACAAGATCAGAGCTATGGAAACAGCCCAGCAGAGCAAACAGCTCCTGCTGCTTTTCCTGGAGAGCTGTGTGCACAGGCACTTCTCTGGGGGCGTACGGAGTGCAGGGCAAAGGGCTGCAACCCATCCCCTGGGCAAGGCTGAAACAGCTGCTGGGACTGGAGCTGCACACCTCGGATGTCAATGCTCAGAGGCCAGCTCTGGGCAGGGATGTCCCTCCTGAAGAGCCTGGCGTGGGTGCTGAGTGTCCCCTCCCAAAAGCAGTGGCTGCTCCAGCTGAAGCTGCCTGCAGCAGGAAATGAAAGTGCAGCTTTGACCACACGGTCTGGGCAATCTCCCTGAGGAAGCAGAGGTAGCAGATCTCTATCAGGAAACTGCTTGCAAGAGCCTTTTCACCACTGATAAGCCCTGTGCAGTGTGACCAGGGCCTTGTGCAGTTACAACAGGCTCCCAGCAGCTTGTGGCTTCAATGCCTTTTACAGGAGAATTAGAGCTCCTGGGAAGAATTGCCTTTGCCTTGCCAAATTGTTTATCATAATTCTTCATGCATTTAGTCACACATAAATATTCCCATTTCTTACAGAGACTTGAATTATTGACCAGCATAATGCTGAATTCTACTGGTACCAGAAGGGCTTAAGATGGCAACAGTGGAAAAGGCAGGATTAGAGATGGGTGTATTTTAGAATGCTCTTTTTCTTCTCTGAATATTCATGGCCTCAAGTATCCTATACATGTATTTTCGGAAGATCCCTTTCTGCTTACAACTGAGCTGTTGGAGACCTGAATAAAATAAAAATCAAAAGCAAAATTTTGGGATGCTTTACCTGAAAACCAACATGCATTTCCACATACAGAAATCTTTGGCTGCAGTTATTTTGGGTGCTAAGGCAGGACCCGTTGATACAGCTCTGTCAGTGCCAAGCTACAACTGCACTTCACTACAGAGATAAAAAAGGAACAGAGTAAGGAGTAGTTCTCTGTTAATATGACAAGGTAACAGCTCTTTGCTGGCAGGAAAGATGTAAGGTTCAGAAAACAAAGGTGATGTAGTGCAGCACCAACAACTGCCATGTGCCGTGTCTCCAGAGAGTTTACTCTTGGGAAATGTGTATGGGAGCCTTTCCCAGCACTCAGTGTCAGAGCTGTGCCATTCCCACAGAGGGCACAGCAGCAGGGCTGGCTCTGCTGCCCCAGCTCACACGGATTTTATTGCCCAGCTGACCCTGCTGCAGCTGAGTGCTCCCCTGCATGGGCAATCTCTCCCATTCTGCCTTTACTGCAGGTCTCGTGAGCCCGAGGCAGAGCCCAGCCCTCCCTGGCACCCTTGGGGCTGGACTGGAACAGTTTCCATCACCAAGGAGAACTGACAGCAGCTTCCCAGAGAGGCTGCAGAGGGTTTAGCCACATATCAATGGCCAAAGTCACCCCCGTTCCCCAGCTTCATCGATCCAAGGAATGGCATAAGGGATTCTGCCTTTCAGAGACCTCAGGAAGGCAGAAAGACCAAGGGACAGCTGGGGCCATGTCACGAGCTGCCTGACTCTGCGATGAGAAACTGGTGGCAGTGCTGCAGCTCTGGCACTTGCACAAGGTTGTGAAGGGTTTCCACAAACAGCTTGGTGTCTGATCACCTGTGGCTTGGTGTGGCCTCTGCCCTGGCTCCAGCCTTCTCTGGCAAAGCTTCACTGGTGTGAGAGTGGCTATGATGGATATTCCATCCCTGAAGGTATTCAGGGTGAGGCTGGACAGTGCTTGGAGCACTCTGGTCTGCTGGAAGGTGTCCCTGCCCATGGCAGGGGGCTGGAAGGAGATGAGCCTCAGGGTCCCTTCCAACCCAAAGCAGCCTGTGAATCCATGCCCAGAGGGTGTGCCCAGCTCATGGTGGCACACGTGAGTGTCTCTGAAGCAGCATGTCAATACTCTGCTGAGCTGCTCTGTGTATGTTCAGCACGTCAAACACTTACAGCTTGAAGCTGGAAACAAAGAGTGCAAGACAGCTTCTGCTTAAAAAAATTTCCTTAATTTAGGAATTGCTTTAAGCCAACATTACCTCTGCTTCCTGAGCACGCACAAGGCTACTGCCCTGGAAATAATCTGCATTAGCCTTACTGGAGTGACCATGTTGCCATAGTTACTGTTGGTTTCTCTATACCTCAAGCTTGAAGTGTTTATTATGATTAAATCCCATCCTGTCCCATTCCTCATTAAAAAATTCTGGGTTGAGAGTGTCATAAAGTGAATTACAATGTAATCCTTCCTTTTAAGAAGCTGTTTCAAGTAGAAATTCCATAAAGTATCTTAGACATTGATATTTATTAAAGATCATTAATTCATGATTGGATTATTTTTCTTCAGCCATCACTACTTCTTTATTCTTCATAATATCTGAGTAGCAGAAACCCCTGGTGCTGTTGGATCATTTCATGACTGGAATTTTTCTTTCACCACTACATTGCTGACCACTCTGAGAAAAAATGCTTAACACCCTCAGACACTCAGCTTTGACCTCTGAGGTGGCCTCACAGGTTTGAACCAATTTGGCAAGAAAATCAAAATCTGTCTTATGGCACAAGTGGTTATCAGGAATGCTGGTCCTTGCTCTCTGAACCCCTGTGGGTGTTGCAAGGAGAAGTGACTGCTGCTAGGATGAATCCTCTATCAAATGGTCTGTGCTTCTCTTTCCTTGCTTAGTTTGGTTTGTTTTTCCTTTGTGGAGAGCGAGCTCAGAACTGTAAGGCCCTTTCAGAGTGTTCTTGGCTGTGAAGGAACACAACATGGTCATCCCTGGACCTTTCTGGCCATGGTGTAAATTGGCTTTTCCATGCTTTGGGAGATGATACACCATTGGTGGATCAACCATTTCACAGCCCAGTGGCATCCTCTCCAGAGACCTGATGGTCCTGGGGGATCATTCTTTGATACCTCTTGACTGTCCTTGGTGTTGCCTTTCCAGCCCGGCTCCAGGTACAGCTCAGGGCAGGAGCAGAGCATCCCAGATCCCTGGGATCTGGCAGGGGATGCAGTAACTCACCCTAGGGACTGGTACATGCTCTCCAGCTGCTCCTGCCCGGCCCCAAAACACTGACCCATAGCCACTGTCCCTGTGCCTTCTCTGTGGTCCCTGTCCTTTGCCTCTCCCTATGCCCAGTGGGACTCTAGCACAGTTTTTGCTTTCCCTGAGACTCTGGAGTGGGAGTAACGCTGCTCAGCCCTGAGCCTGGGCCTCACATTCTGCTGTGGTGGCATTTCCCTGCAAGGACTCGCTTTTCCTCCCTCCTCCCCAGGCCCTTCCACAGCCGCTGAGATGCAGAATGCTCCTCTGTGCTGCCTGCTTGCACTAGGTAAATTATTTGTGTAATGTGCTGGGGTTATTTTCTAAAGTTGGCAGAGTAACTGTGAATCATCAAATCTCTCTGAATTCACTCCTCACAAGACAGCCATAAAAGACCCCATTGTGTGGAGCAGTGATGGAGCACAGCCGGGCCGGACAGAGCCCGCTCCGAGATGTGCGGGGCTGATCCGAGCATCGCCCGCCCGAGGCCGGGCAGTGCACGGCACTGGGAGCGCTCACCTGGGACCCGATCAGCACCCGAACCACTGACTGCTCCTGCTGGAACAACGCTTTCTCATTGTTTCCTCAATTTTAACAAGAAGTGACAAAGCTGCTCAGTGCACCCGCGCCGTCCCAGCGGTCACCGGACGGTGCCGGAGCCCCGGGGGCCGCTCCGGGATGGGGAACGGAGGGGAGAGCGGCGGATCCCGCAGCGCGGCGGAGACGGGCGGTACCGGCGGCACCGGGGCTGGCCGGGCACGGCGGGGCCGCCCGGCC
>VXBI01013041.1:174981-231734 GCA_013397375.1 Toxostoma redivivum
CCCGAGCGGCGGCTGCCGGAGCCCCGGGGCTGTGCGGGGTCGGGAGCGCTGCTCCCGGTGCGGAGCGCATCCATCCTGCGGTCCTTATGTAAGGAAGTTCGCCTTGGTGCTCCGGCCCCTCGCCTCCAGGCCCGCAGTCATTATTATGCAAGTGCGGGTAGTGGTGCGGGGTGCGGAGCTGTGCGGCAGGCGCTGCGTTCCTGGGTGTTGGACAGGAATAAAATTAGAGGTTATGTTTGTTGGGACCACTGAGCACCAAATCCCAGGCTCCAAGTTAATTGTTGTTTCGAAAGAAAGTTGGTAGCCTGTGACACACGGCAGCTCTGCAGCCCAGGGAAGGGCTGAGCGGGTTGGAGGCACAGGGAGATGAGCCAGTGAAACCCTCTGGCTATTGCACACCCAGGGATTTTCGTGTTGGTACCAAACTGCATTAATGGGCATTTCGGGATAACTTAATAAATCCGCTCCTTATTGCGGTAATTGCTAATTCTGTTAGCTGATGACAGCTCCTTTTCCCACCTTCAGACAGAGGATACTCTCAGCTGCTTACTTCATGCCTTTTCCTTGCATTGCCTTCTTCAATCCCCTCACTATTGTATAAAACCCGCTCCACTCTCCCTTTGCTTGGCTGTTTTATGTGGTTGTGTGTTCACCACTTCATTACATTCAAGTCTAGGGCATGGTTAATTAAAAGTGTAAAACAGCTTTTCTGCAGATCAACTTGTGCTTGTGCAAACTCGAGAGCTTCCATTTTTCTCCGGAGCCCAGCTCAGCTGGGTGATGGCTGGTCTGCACAGGCTCGGCTCTGGAGTCTCTGCCTAACTGCGGCAGCGTGATGCCAGAGGGAGGGATTCTGGGGAAGGGGCTGGCTGTTGGTTTCGTGCCATTGTTTACTTTCGTGAATTTCAGTCTTTTGTAGCTGGCCTCGAAGAGTGACGGAACAGTCACAACACGCCCTGCTCGGTGCCAATTACCTTTCTGCTTGTGTGTAATTTGGGCAAATTGATGTTATTGCACCCTGCAGTTAAGCAGATGAAATATTCTTTTAGTCTGTGGTGTTGTTCGTTTTATGGGAGGGGATTTGCGTTTGTTCCCAGGGACTGTCCCGTGGTTTCACCTTATTCTCGAGGATGTCCTGGGCTGGGTGATTCCTGCTCCTCGGGTTCTTGGGGTGCAGAGGGGTCTCTAGGGGCAGGACTGCTTCTGAGCTGCTCCAAAAGCTTTGCTGTGGATGTCTCTAGTGTTTTTTCTGATTGTTGTTTGTGACTGGAGTACTCCTGGGCCATGATCATTCTTGGCCTGGCTTCTGTAGCCTCATGGTTTCCATATGTGAGGCAGTTAATGCTGGAGTGTGTGTCAGGGTGTTACATTACACCAGTGATCACATTTTGTGCAGCTGTAATGCAGACGGTTTGCTGATGGGCCAGTAATAATTTCCTTGATACTGTTCTGTGCCTAATTACACCTCCAGGAATATCTGATTCCTGATGTAGGCTCCTTGGTTTGTGTTTTCACCTGGATAAAGGCTGATTCTTCTGCTGGCAGGGTGTGGCTGTGCCTGTAGCTGTGGAGAGGTGGCTCAGACCCCAAGGCTGTGTGTGCTGCCTTGAGGAGGTGCCAGCTCCATCCCTGCTCTGGTACAGGGCAGGGTGGGCTTGGGGTGCCATGGGGAGCTGCTCCAGTGCTCACAGCTGTGACTGTCACCATCACTGCTGTCACCATCACTGCTGTCACCTCTCTGTGGGCACCAGGGTGGCTCTGATGCTGCCACCGTGCTGAGCTGTGGGAGGAGGATAACCATCAGAGTTTGGAGGGATTGGTGCAGAGATGTGCTGTAGCAGGACAGCTGTTGGTCATTGCATTTGTGGGGACCCAAGGAAGGTTGGTGGGATGCAGGAGATGGAGCAGGGCTTTTCCATGCTCAGTTGTGTGTTGAGTGTGCCAGCCCGACATGGGCCAGGGTTTGTGATCATGGAAACCTTCTCTGAGGCTGTGGCAGTGACCATGAATGAACACCCACCTCCACTTGTACAGGCTGCTCTCTCCTGGCTTGACCGAAGGATTGGATGTAGGCTACCTCATTATCCCAGAAATCCTGTTTATTTTCTTCAAGGATTGAGTCATTACTCTATTCATATCTAATCCCTTGCTACCCTTGTGAAGACAGATGCCCAAACCTCCAGAGAAAGACTGAAATGGAAGAGAAACAGGGATAAAGAAGAGGGGAAGTGGTGGCAAGGGGGACTAACATTCATTGATACAGAAATGCTGAAATATGAAGATGATAATAGATGAAAATTTGAAGCAGTGATCTCATACTGTGGAGGATGGGCCTGGGATCTGAACACAGTGCTTATCCCCCCGGCATGGACAGGAAAATGGGAGGGAGAAAGGTGGAAAACCCTGCATGTGAGCTCCAAGGCATGTGTCAGCATGGATGGAAGGGAAGTAACCCCAGCAGAGCTGCACTGGAAATGCGTTTGCAGCCGAGGTCAGAGAGGGTTGGAGAGGGCAGGGTGCTGCTGCTGAGAGGTGTCAGGCAGTGGGTGAGGTGAGTAAAGCGTCTGCACCGGAGAGGGGAGCTGACAGGACACCTGGGAGGGGGAAAAGCTGCTGAGACCGATTCCAGAGGAGTTTTGCTGAAGCCTCTAGCTGTGGTTGTTGTGAATTAGGGCAGGGCTGGGGTGCTTTGGGGATGGTCTGTCAGTACTGCAGGCTGAGCCCAGCCCTGCCCGACCTGCAGCAATCGAGGAGCCCAGGCACTTGTGCCCAGTGCGATTGGAAGGAGCAGGGTGGAACTGGGAATTATCTCCGTGCACAGGGTGATTTATTGGCCATCATGGCTCTGTATCTCCCTTCCTCCCTGGAGAATTGTCTGCTCCTCTCATGGTGGGAAGGAGTTGTCCTGAAAATGCTTGGAAAGATAGTGGGGGTGTGTGTGGGTCTGCACGAGTGCCCTGCTGGTCTGGGTGTCCCAGGCAGGGCTGGGGGCTGTTCTGGGTGTCCAGATTTACAACTGCCACATGAAGGCTGCCTGCAGAGCACAGAGCACTGCAGATTCGTGGATGCACAATTCAAAGTGCATGTTTTCAGACGTGCACTTTTAATTGGTCTGTCTGGCCAGAAATCTAAATAAATGTCTCTCCCTCATTATGGTCACATGCCTGATTTGTGGCAGCAAAACAAACCAGTTTTAATTATGCACATGCAACTGCCTATGGTCCAGCATTGGCAGTCCTGCAGAAAATTGCACATTGTCTTAATTTTATATTGCTTCCTGAAGTTTTGCCTTGACCCTGGCAAAACACAGGTCCCTGTGTGATCCCTCTGGCTGCTGTGAGGCAGTGGCATCTTGTGTCCTGTGGCTGGCAGGTGACATGATCCTTTGTGGCCCTGGAGGTGGGGCTCTCCAAATGGTGCATCTGGCTGCATAGTGGCAAAGGGATGATTCCTTGACCTCTGGGACTCTTAGCTGCTGTGTAAATTGATAATAAAACTAGAGTTTTGATAGTTTTAGCTTATAAAAACACAAAAAAGATCCGCAGACTTGGGCCAAAGAAAACGAATGTATTCTTTCCCATTTTCATAAAGTTTAGGTTAATTGATCATTGCTTATTAGCTTCCTTTGACTTCTATTGCAGTAGCTGCATCCCTTCTTTTGTGTCTGTTTTCTTTTCCTATCTCTTGCTCTCTTTCTACTTTGCTCAGAAAATGTTGGGAAAATTCTCATGCCAAATAATTTTCTAGACTACTGGTTTGCTCAGGGGAGGAGCTTCGTTTCCCAAAGAGGAGAGTCACCAAGGCTTGAACCTGACAGCTCATTCAGAGAAATGGTTCTGTGCAAGAGACAAAGCTGCACCCCTTTGTGTGGGCTGGTGGGAAAGTGCTCAGTGTTAATCACAGAAACAGATAGGAAATGTCTGTTGGCTTAATTTTGTGCTTAACAAAATGTTAGTGGGGAAGTGTGACCCAAGGGCACCCAGCGTGCCTGGCAAAGCTCTGCTGGCTTTGGTGGAGCTGCCTGCAGCAGGAAGCAGATTCTGATGGATCTGCTCTGGTTTCTGCTGGGACACTTCGGGAGAACCGCTCCACACTGCTCCTGCTTGTTGCCTCCCCCTTCCCTGCTATGTTTCCTCCATGGATCTGGCAGCTGGGTTTTACAGAGCCCTCTGTGCAGGCACTGGGCAGGCCATGTGCAGGGATAGCAGGGAGTTTGCATGTGATTTCTGATGGAGATTAATTGGCAGTTTCTAATGGAAACAGAATTTATCAGAGCTGCTCCTGCAAAGTGCAAGTCCTGGGTGCTTCAGCAGAGACTGGGATGGTTCACCTGAGTCAGCAGCTCCTGTGTGTGACTGAGCACCCCAGCTCTGGGAGCTGCTGCTGCCATGGTCCCTCCATCCTCAGCAGCTCCTGCTGCTTGTCTGCATGGCCAGAGCTCAGACCTGCTGAGCAATATGTCTAGGAGCTGGGGTGCTGCCATACTCTGAGGTGGTTCAGATACCAAAGAAGGGTATTTTGATGCTGTAGGCCTGGCTGTGTTCTTCCCTGATTGCAAGCAGGTGCCTGTGTGTGCAGCTGGTATTATTTGTCAGTCTACCTCTCCTCCTGATAACAATAAAACCCTCTTACAACACTTACTCAAGGCCTGCAGCTAGTCCTGGTTCCAGGTGAAGTGTTTTAAGGGCTGTTAGAGTACAGCACCAAATGCCCTTCAGGTGCTCAGCAGATATTTATAAGGCTCTGTAAGGTGTCATGGTGTAAGTTGTGTGTGCAGTTTCAGCCCCTGGCAGGAGCAGGATTCACTCTCCCTTTTGCTGGCCTGTGGAAGGTGGGGGGAACCCTTCTCCTTGAGCTCTCACATTTTCTCCTGCCTGGTTTGGCTTGGTTTCAGCAGCAGTCACCTCCTGAAATGCTCTTCCTGCCCTGGGAGGTGCCCGTGCTGCTGGCAGGTGATGGGAGAGGTCAGGTCACACAGGTGACACCTGGCTGGGGCTCAGGGCTGCACAGGGTTCAGGGTGTGTGCAGGTGTGCTCCTCGTGCCACTCTCCAGCAAAACTGGAATGAAGTTTTCTTCCTTACAAGCTGGGTGGCTGTGCAGTCCTGGCTGTTGATTTAATCCCAGGAGGCTTTTGCTGAGCTGCCAGCAATCCCTCCTCCTGAAAAGGTGAATATTCCTTACTAATCCCTGCTGTGCTGTGTGTGCCCCAGCTCTGTGTGTTAGTGGCATTGACTGAGGACGTGGATATGGGTGAACAGTGTGAGCCCATGGGGAGGTGGTGGGCTGTACCTGTCACTGCTCAGGTAGGGCTGCCAGCTCCTGCCCTGTGTTCCTGCTGTGGTTATTGAGTGCACTTTACGCTGTTCACATCTTCAAGACCTGATTTGTAAACTTTTCCCTGACAAACTGGCCTGAGATAACTTATTTTAGCCTCCCTTCTCTCTGTGTAAGGCAGTTGCAGTGGTTTGGGCAGAGGCAGCCACTGAACAGTGTAATGCAACGTGCAATTTTAAGAGAGGAAGTGGAGTATCAAAATAAAACCAATGAGGGAGTTGGTGCTGTGGTGTGCTGCCTGGACTGCACCCAGCAGTGTGATGGGGCTGTGTGCTCCTTGCACAGGGTGCTGGGGCACTGTTTAATGGCTGTGCTTTCCAGAAGCTTGGCTCTAGAGTTCAGGTCAGAAATGGTCCCAGTGCAGCAGCCAGGGCTGCCAGAGCAGGGACCTACAGCCCTGCTGTTTGTCAGGGTTCTGCTTTTCTCCCAGGCTTGTTGGTACTCAGCACTGAGGGGACAGCTGGTAGGATGGCCATGGGAAGGAGAGATCCTTAATATTCCTTAATATTTGAATATTCCCCTTTGTTTTACCAACAAAGACATGTAAAAAAGGTGTGGCAACATAACCCCAGCTCTGCAGGCAGTGTTATCTGAGGGGAACAGCAGCAGTGCCTCTGGCTGGAGTTCATGAGGCTGTTGGGACGTGGCTGTGCAGTGCTCTGTCTGTCTGTCTGTCTGTGCTAGGTGGGTTCCCAGTTTGGGAACCTCTGGCCTGGGAGAAACTGGGGACCAGAGAGCTGCAAACTGGGAGGAAGCTGCTGCTCTCAGTCTCTTGCTTACAGGTCTGGTGCTGTTGAGCTGCCTTAGACAATCTGCCTCCAGAAGTGTTTCTGGTAGCTTTCCAAACGTGCTTTCCTGGCTGGGAAGCTCCCCTGGTGTTCAGGGAGGTTCTCTGAGCGGTGCTTCAGGTTTTACTCTGGAAACTGCAGAGTTTGGGAGAATTACACAGCCACACTGTGGTCCAGCAGCTTCCAAGAAGAATTTGCATTGGTACTGGTCGCTCTTCCTGCCTTTGAAGTTGGAGAATAGTTTTGAAGAGGGCAAAAATACCTTCAACTTTTTCACCTCAGCCTTTGGGAGGAGCAGTTGTGTCTGTGGCTGGAGATGGCAGTCAGTGCAGTGTGTATGGCTTCCCAAAGCAGCTCTGTTAAACATTGCTCCACCTTGTAGCAAAGGCAGCGTGCAGGACAGCTGAGGAAGGACCGTGGGGTTAAATGGTCTCAGTGTCTGCATCAACAAGAGGACAGGACAGGAGGCTGCTCCTTCCCTGAGCATCGCAGGGGTGCTGCTCTTTGGGATTCTGTTCATCCTGGGAATGCTCAGGGCTGCAGCCCTCCAGGGCAGGGAATTAATCCATGCCTTTGTGGTGCTTTGGTTGTGACTGCAAAGCCAGCTGTAGTGGTGGGGTGAAGCTGCTGCTGCTTTCCTCAGGCTTGTATTTTAAATGCAAATATTTAAGAAGAGAGAAGGATACAGACGTGTAATTGACTGGAGTTCAGGAGATGGGGGACTGACTTTAATGATTCCCATTAAGGGCAGAGGGAGTCTGGTTTTCCATGGCTTTTCCTCATCTCTTAGTCCAACCTTGTTGAGCAGTGCTGCACACAGCAGGGCTGCAGTAAAAGCCTTGTCATGGACTTGCTGAAGCAGTGGCTTGTCCTTCACCATGACTGAGCCCCAAAGATCCATTTCCTTCTTGCTGCTGTAGTGTTGCTGAGTTTGAAGAATTGTTTGGGGCACTCCAGGCATGGTGAGAGCCCGAGGGGATGTTGTGCCTTTGGAACTTTAAGAGGAGATGATCTCAAGAACAGATCTAAGCTCGAGATCATCAGTTTGCTGATTTTAGGTCGCTGGCCTCATGTGTGTGCAAAGTTTTTTTTCTCTGTCAAATATGCTGATAAATCAGTAGTTCCTTCATGGGAATAACATGGGTGTGGTAAGGATTGAAAATGCTTCCCCTGCCCAAGGTGCCAGAATTCTACTCATGGCAAGCTGGGTACCCAGAGCTGCTGAATGCTTTCCACAGTGTCTGTGTGTGTAACCCTATGGCCAGAGGCAGCTGGGACCCAAGGAGCTCCCAGTGGGTGCTTTGGAGCATTGGTGTCAGTGTGAAGCTCTGGTACCACTGCCTGTCCATCCTAGTGACCTCTGGCTCTGAATGGGCTGGCTTTGCTAAGGAGTCTGCGTTTAAATCTCCACTCCCCTTTTTTTTTACTTCATGGAAATTGGACTCTGTGACACTTTAATCATCGAGATTATGGAACTCATGAAGAGCAAGGACAAGAGATCAGACTGTTGGTGTGGCAGCCTGAAGCTTTTGTGTTGGCAAAGACTTCAGGGACAATTGAAGATTTTCTGTGTGTGAAATGGGTTAATTGATCTTTGGGAAGATCAGTCAAGCGTTCAGTGCTGCACCCAGGGAAGGGCAGCATCCTGCTCAGACCACTTGGAATTGACTTCTACAGTCATTGACAGAAACTCTTCTGTTTTCCCAGCTTTTCCTTCCATCAAATAAAATTCTTGATTTTTATTTTCCATTAAATACATTAAATGTTTTGTGGGGGATTTCCTATTGCCCTGTTCTTTTTTACCATTAAAGTGAATGGGACTTCTACTCTGGTAATAAATGAACATGGAAATCAGGATCTCCACTGTAATTGGATTTTTCAAATAGCTCAGGAAGAGCCTGAGGAAGTGTGGCCAAAAAGAGTTTTAATTTGGAATAGATCAAGTAACCTGGGAATCAGACTCTCAGTAGGTTCTTTCAAAGCATTTTTTGTTTCTTTTAACATCCTTGCTGGATCGTATTCTGAGTGACTCATGGTTTTAAAAGAATTTTTTCCTGCATGTTTTTTCCTGCTTGTGCGCTCTTGACCTACTCTTGCTGAAATTCCTAAAGAAATACTAAGTAAACATATTGTAAGTGAAAATGTCATAATCTAAGCCCCTGGAAGTGAAACCATTACAAAGAGTACTCCCGTAGTCATTGTTCTGCAGGATGGCAGTGTGAGGAGCACTGCTGAAATAACAATAATCTGTTCCGTGGGAGAGGTCAGCTCCAAACTAAGGGGGAGTGGGAAGAAGAGGAAAAAAGAAATGCACACTCTGCTTCTTCTCCTAATCACACAGCATGTACTCGTGCATCCCTGGGCCTGTGCTGTTGATGTAGCTGCCTACTGCTGTTAAATGCTGTCCAGGCAGTGAGCTGACATCTGTGTGCATGGGAGAGGAGCCTGCAGCAGATGGTGTACCTTCCTTAGGGCTCTGGGTGAGAGGAAGTCATTTGGCAGGTCACAAAGCCAGGGAATAACTTCAGAATTGAACCTTCATTGGGGTTTAGTGGTCGTGGGAATAGTCACAGGCTGTGTCCCCAGGATTTCCCTGATTGTGTGAGCTGGGTGCAAACCCCAGCTACCCCTCTGGTTTTTGGTGCTTGTAGTCTCGTTGGTGTGCCAGGAATTTACATGGAAGCTGTCATGTTGTCACTGAGTTTGCTGCAGTGTCCTTGTCTGTGGTGCACATCACAATGACAATGAAAAAGACACTTATGGTCACCAAGCTAACTACTGAGCCTGCAGCAATTTATGGTGGCAGTACACCTTTGGGAGAAAGGAAAAATCTTCAGCGTCCTCTTCTTTCACTGTTCTGGGATCCTCACCAGGCTGCACACGCCCTGAGTTCCTTGGGAAGAACTTGTCCCCAGTCTTTGTGTGAGGTGTCAGCTTTCCCAGCAGCTTGCCTGCTCTTTGCCAGCCTGCATGCAGGTGCCTTGCCAGGACAGAAGGACAGCTGGTCCTTGCAGGCTCTGGATTGCCAAGGTGTTAGCTGTGGCTCCAGCTGTAGCTTCAGAGGGCACCCAACATCCTCGACATCTGCAGTGACTCTGGAAGGACCCTGGCAGTGCTGCTGAGCTTTGCTCTTCTGCACTGCAAGGCTTGTCCCAGGATGAAGCCATCAGTGTGGCCTCCATGGCCCTGGCCCTGTCCCCTTTGACATTGCCCTTGTTTCCATGGCCCTGTCCCCCTTGGCCTCCATGGCCCTGTCCCTGTCCCCCTTGTCCTCCATGGTCCGACCCTGTTCCCTTTGACACTGCCCTTGTTCCTTTTGCTGCTGTCCCTAACTGCTGCCTGCTCCACGTTGCACTGTGGGGCTCTTTAGCTGTTGTTTGTCATCGTGGGAATTGCTTGTTCTAAAACCAATTACAACCTGACAGAACTGCTCTGCCTTATTTACAAATACATCCATCTGGTGGTGGATTGCCTGAGAGCGCTGCCAGAGCGTTGTGGGGCCTTGGTTGGTGTTACCAGAGGGTTCCTGTGCTGTTCTTTGTGGGACAGGGGGAATTGGTGATTTAGGTACTGTGTGAGCCACGCAGAGAAAATGCAGTGTGTGCTGTGTGCTGGCCCCAGGCAGGAGCTGTGCAGCCCCTCGGGGTGGGATGGGGGTGCTGGGGGAGCTGTGCCCTTCCCCTGTGTCTGCAGAGGGGTCTGTGTGCTGGAATTTGGGGATCTGGACCCTGGTCTGGGTGGGATGGAGGTGCTGGGCACCCCTCGGGGGTGTTCTGTGCCCTTTGGCTGCTCAGCAGCTGTGCCAACCCAGAGTGCTGGATCCACAGCTGGGGGATGCTGGCAGATTCCTCATCTTCCAGAAATCTGGTTGATAGTCGAGGCAGGACTAGATTCCTCCTTGGAAGCTGTAGTCTCAGGATAAGGTTCATGTAGGCAAGAGGAGGTGGCAGGTGCCTGGGGTGTGAGACTGATTCCTGTGTGTTCCTGGAACTCCGCTTTGAAAAGGCTCAAAAAAGGAGAAAAATGAATGGCTACTGTCAGGACACTGGAGATAAAAACCGTCACATCTGGTAGCTGAAACTGTTTCAGACTATTTTCATTTTCCTATGAATGTTCAGTTGTAGCTTAAAAAGGAGCTGAGACATTATGAGTCAGTTCTGATTTCACCCTTGGGCCAGCAGTTCAGAGTGAATATAGTGAATTTCAGAAGCCTTCACTACCAGCCTCTGTTCGTTTTTTACTCTGTGTGTGGCCCGTGGAGGGGAGGAAACAGACATATATATGCTTGTTTACATGTGTATATATACAAATATAGCATGGGGAAAACAGGGAAGAGTTGCCCCCCTAAAATAGATAATTGACATGAGTGTGTCTGGGTTTTGAAAAGTAACTAGAGGTGAGTGAATTAATCATTGTGAATGATTGATATGAGACATTCAGACCTGTTCTTGTTTGCAATTTATCTTTGAATGAACTTTAACTTTTATATTTATGAATAATCACTCAGTTTTCTCCGGTTGGCTGAATAACTGAAAATTCATAAATTGGGATTAACTGGCAGTACAGAATACTGCAATCTGTATCTGAGAACCTGTGTTTACATGGATCTAAGTTTTTTCGATTCCCTGTCACCATAGTAACAAAAGATTTTCCATGAGGGTGAGCTAGTCTGGCAGTGGGAGTGAGGTAGGGCATTCCCATTTTACCTCCAGATCTCTGAATGTTCTTTGACCTCTTAGCTCAGATTTTTAGTACCACATCAATGTAAGCTTTTGGTGATGGGCTTTTTGTAATTGGTGACATTGTGCTGAAACTGGTGTTTGTGTTATAATCCATGGTTTCCCTGATTCTCAGCAGTGCCTGTTTCCTGTTCCTGTTAACAGGTTTTTCATAAGGGTTTTTCTGAAATTCACTTCAGCTCTGTATAATGCAGCTGTTCCTTATCTCAGTAAAATGTCCTGGCTGGAGGCAACTTACTGCACATAATTCTTGAGCAAAGGCATCTTGTGACATTTTTTGGGAGAGGGAAAGAGAAAATAATCCATTAAAATTTACAGTAAAATTGCTAGGATAAACCCTGTGAATTAAAAAAAAAAGTTCTTTTGCTTATAGTTATTAATGAAATCTTTAGTTAAATTTAGGTGAGTTCTTTACATATTCCTTAGCTTGGACAACTTCTCTGCTTTATTTTATTCAGTTTCAGCATTCATTTGAATGAAAAAGCTCCTAAGTTAAAGGGGGAGTCTTTTTCACTCTGCTGAGTTTGGAATTAATCCTAGTAAGAGACAGTCACATAATATATAGACATTATTTCAGGGAAATATTAATATGTAGCCTTCCACCCTTTCACTGAAGTGATTGAAATTTTATTTGTAATTTACATGTTAAAACTTACAATAAAAGTATGCATCTCAAGTTTGAGCTTAAAAGTTCCAGCATGTTAGAAATACAGAATTATTTGTAAGGGTCTTGAATGTTTTCTTTCCTCTGCTCTGCCTAGCAGTCACTCTGTCTGTAGCCTGTGTCTTCCTTAGTGAGTTCCCTGAAGGCCATAATGTGATTTTTCCCAAACAGGGAGTGAGCACAAGGCCATCAAATGATAGAGAGTGCTGCTGTGGCTGTGTGATAAAGGAGATGTCCCTCCCCCAAAGAGCAGCACCTGGCAGGAGTTCCGTGTGTATTGCACTAAAATATCTGTGGCTGTGCCCTTTTGGTGGCAGTCAATGTGGTTTTTGGGGTTGTACAGGGGGATCTCTGTGGCTGTGCCCTTTCTGTGGCAGTCAGTGTGGTTTTTGGGGTTGTACAGGGGGATCTCTGTGGCTGTGCCCTTTCTGTGGCAGTCAGTGTGGTTTTCGGGGTGTGTGCAGGGGATTTTGTGGCTCTCCCTGCAGGTCTNTTCTGTGGCAGTCAGTGTGGTTTTTGGGGTTGTACAGGGGGATTTCTGTGGCTGTGCCCTTTCTGTGGCAGTCAGTGTGGTTTTTGGGGTGGGTGCAGGGGGATCTCTGTGGCTGTGCCCTTTCTGTGGCAGTCAGTGTGGTTTTCGGGGTGTGTGCAGGGGATTTTGTGGCTCTCCCTGCAGGTCTGTGCTGGGGAGGGCAGGAAGGCAGTGACATCCCCTTGGCTCTGTGGGAAAGGTTATTCAGCCAAGGAGTTCCTTAACTAACGCCTCTCTTCTGTATCTTTGTGTCTCCCTGGCACAGCAGACGTCTTTGGCAGATGCTCATCCAGTCTGTTGATAAAATCCTGCAGTGCTGCGGGATCTGACATCCTCCCTGGCTAGTCTGTTAACTGATTTGACGCTTTCTTCCCGGTACTGAAACTAAATTTGACTTGGTGTGAAGGAGGTGACTGGTCCTTGGTTTTCCTTGGTGCTTGTGAAACGGGGTTCTCCGAGGAGAGGATTGCTCCAGAGCAATGATAACATTTTTGTGGGAGTCCAGCTGTGCCCGAGGTGAAGCAGTCAGTGTGTCTGGCAGTGCTCCAGCTGTGCTCCAGCTGTGTGCAGTGTCCAGGGAGGCTGCTGTGTGCTCTGAGCTGGCTGATGCATCCAGAGGGACCTCGGGAGCCTTGGAGACACAGCAGCAGTCTCAAAGTTCAGCCAGGGAACTGCCAAGTCCTGCGAGTCTTTTTTCCCCAAAAGGTGGGGAAATTGCCCTTTTGACTCACTGTACTGTTACAAGTTACATTTCTTAAAAAGCACACTAATGAAATAATGGTGGGCTGTTCTCTAACTGGAGATTGAAAATGTTTCTTGTAATTCACTAATGTCTTTCCCATCATGCTGCCAGAACGTATGCTGTGACTTTGAGGAGGCAGCAAACGCAATTTGCAGAGAATTCTTAATGGCCGTTTATTTTAAGCAGGATCTTAGTTCTCACTTGGAGTTTCCTGCCTTTGCTGAGAAGGCTTAAACGTTTCTCCTTGTTCTTGTGTGCTATTTAATCCCATGAGTGTGCTGGAGGCCCCCCTCAATGGTGCTGTGTGAAGCCATTCAGTTCAGCAGTTGAATGGAGGTGATGAATGTTGGATGCTGGCCTGGGGCACAGCCACGTTCAGTGTGGGGCTGAGCTGGGGACCCGGGGTGTGCTGGCACCAAGCTCTGCCTGCCCAGCAGTGGAGCTGCACACCGAGTCAGTGACAAATTCTTACCCAGCCCTCTGCTTTCCTCCTCTGCTAGGCAATATCTTCTGTCTTTGTCTTCTTGGCAATATCTTCCTGTTTTTGTAGTATCCTGTATCTTTATTAATGTGGATTCCTATAGAATTTTGCTGAGAGCAGACCAGCCAGTCTTTGGCAAGATGGTGCTTTAGACAGAGCAGGAGCTGTGCTTTGGTGTGCCCCATTTCTGAGCAGAGTAACTCCTGCAGGGAGGACACAGCTTCCTCCTGTCCCACTGTGGGTGCAGGAGGTGCCCTTTATCAGGGACTGTCATCCATAGGAACAGTCAGTGCTGCTGAAACTTCGCATTTTGTCCTATTTTTGCATTTATTAGCATACACTGATTATTCATAGGAATAATTACCCTTTACCAATTCACATTAATTTAGATGGCTTTTGAAAAGCAATCAAGAAGAGTGGGAATGATAATGCACCAAAGGCATATGGCACAAAAGAAATAGGGTGCATTTTACGTAAGTGGCCATGTCAAGACACTGTCAGCTTTTCCCTGCAGACTGCAGTTACTGGAACCCAGTTTGATGGTTGTGGCTCAAGGCCACAATGTGCTCCCTACCTCAAAAATTCATTCATGCTCTTTGTCTCACTTCTGTCCCTTCAGAAAGGAACAGCATCATCTTGGGGGGGACAGCATGAAAACAGACCAAACCAAGTACTAGGTCAGTTCACCATTCCAAAGTGAACGTCTCTACACAGGTGGGGTTAAATCCTCAAGTGCTTTTATTACCAGGAGCACAGCAGATACAGCAGATTCTGGCCCACCCTCAGGCACAGGGAAGAGCAGGGCTGGGTGGTGTTTGGGAGTCGCACACCTGGGCAGGGCTGGGGGGTGTTACTGGCTCTGACCATGGGGAGTCTCCTGTGACTTTGAACGAGGCAATGGAGATGAAAATCCAAGTGTCACATGGGGCTCATGGCCTAAAGTACTGACTGTGTTCTTTTGCTCTGGGTTACAGATGCTGCTCTCAAAGCCAAATGTGATGTGATGGAATAAGAGTGCCTTGGTAGACAGAGATGTGGAGTGAGTAATCCTCAGAGAAGGGCAGGAAAGGCAGGGTTCAGTTCAGGTCAGAGGGTGGCTGGGCTGTGGAGGGGAGATGGGGCTCCAGTGCTCACACACATACTGGGGCAGAGCAGCAAGCATGGATAGGGTTGGTGTTTGTGATGCTTCAGTGGCTCAAACCTTGTTTCCTCAGTTCAGGGAGATCAGTTCTGTTTCTCAGACGAGCTTGGAGCTGCTCCTGTGCAGATTGGTACAAGTGTTGATGAGCTGGTTCCTCGGCAGGAGCAGCTCCACAGCCCAGTGTGGTTCCAGTCAATATTGGCTGCTTGTGTGAGCACAAGTCATCCCTCACTGGGAGTGTCTCCCAGGAGGAAGGCTCCTGCACGGAAAACAAACACCAGTGAGCTGTGGCAGATCCAGCTCCAGGGTTATTCTGCTAACATTGTCAGTAACTGAGAGGAAATCTCCATTGAGGAGTGTCTGCAAGGGGCTGGTTTCACACTTGATGTGCAGGGAGGGGTGGGTGTCAGTTGTATTAGTCTGGAATAATGTGTTGTCAGGAGAAATGACACTGGGGTGGCTCTGTGGGTTCTGCTGCACGTCATTCATGCCCTGTTCTGCATTCCACGTGTGTTATTTTCAGCTAAGCAAGTGAGCCCCGAAGTTCATCACTGCTCCAGCTTTGTGCTGTCAGATTGGAATGAGGACACTGAATCTGTGTGGTAGGGTGGGACTTGTTCCACCAGAGGCTTGTGTTGAAGGAGGAGCACAGTTATTGTAGGGTTGGAGACTTCTGTTTGTTCCTGACACTGAGTGCAGATGTAATCATGAAATTAGGAATTCATGTGAGGAACAGTGCCAGCATGCTGCCACCTTTATTTGTTTGAAATTTTATATCTAAAAGAATCTGTTTACAGCATAAGGAGGAGAGGAAAATACAGTTTTCTACCATAAGTGCTTTGGTACATCACTTGGTTTATAGATTATTTGATAAGCATGGATGTGCAATAGCAAAGAATACTTCTTAAAAAAAGATTGTGAATGTTTTCTTTTACTTTGGGGTCTGAACTCAAGATCCCCTATGTGGGACCTCAAGAATTCCTTGGACTATGCCATGCTTACCCCTTGGCAGCAGCAGGTGCAGTTCCAGGGGGATTTTAGTCCATGAAGTGCTGTTGAACATTGATGGTGAGCTGCTCACGTGGGTGAGTTTGTCTGGTTTGTGCCAAGATGGGCAGGGATGGTTTTGGGGCAGGGAAGAAACGTGTCCCCAGTGTGTCTAAGACACTGCTGTGCACAGGGGGGCTGGGCTGGCTCCTGCCCCTGTGCACAGAGAGGGAGCAGAGCCATCCCCACCTTTCCAGCTCCCTTCTTCTGCCTCACACCTTTGCTCCAGAGACAAGAGCAGGCATCTCACATGGGGAGCTTTAGGCTCCCTCTATGTTTTAGGGTCCAGCTGAGTGAAGAGATGGTGCCAAACACAGCTCAGAGTCACTAAATGGGCAGTTGGATGTGTGGGAGAGAAAGGGAACAGCACCTGGAGCAAAGGAGGGACAGGCTGGCTCTGGGAGCAGCCAGGGGCTCTTCAGAGAGCTCATGCAGGTGGGTGCTGGTGCTGATGGGTGTCTCAAGGGCAGAGGTTAAAGGTGCCTCTGAAGGAGCTGCTGAGCTCCCTGTGGGAAAGGGGAGCCCCTTTGTGATGCTGTTCCCCAGGATAAATGATTGCAGAGGGCAGGGTGTGGGGTGCAGCCTGCTGGTGGCAGCTGCACTCGCAGCAGCTCCTGTGCAGATTGTGCCATTTGAAGGGGTAGGATTGTGGCTGATGCCTTCAAAACACGGGAGGTTAGAGCAGCAGAGAGAGAGTGTGTTTGGAATGCTCCCAATGTGTAACATATTGCACATGTATTATGTAGGCTTGGGAAATGATGGTTAAAGTAGCTGAGCCCACAGGCTGCTTGGACAATGCAAATATCAAGACCATGAAGTTCTCCTCTTGCTGAGCTTGACTTGTCCTTGTTATTAAGGTCATTTCAGAGCATATTTTGATAACTATGAGTTCTTGTGTAACAACTTCGTGCTTGAAAATTTTTTTCAGTTCAATTGGAAAACATTTTACCAGATTTTTGTCAAGCTGTCACTGAGGGCTTTGTTACGTGCAGGAGTGATAGAGAAACGCTTTTGGAAGTAATTTTTCTTCTTTTTCACTCTTCGGCTGACAAATCAGGAGAAGCAGCTTTTCTGGTCATGCAGGTCAAGCAGAGAAAGGGAGCAGCTCTCAGAGGGACTGCAGGTGTGGGGCTGGGCTGGACTGAGAGCCTGTCAGTCACTGCAGAGGGTGCACAGGGAGCATCAGTTCCCTGTTTTTATAAACCTTCCCAATGTCAAACCCTAAAAATGTGCTAAAATTGCCTGAGGGTATTGACCCTTCCAGATGATCTCAGGGCCAAGGGAAGTTCACAATTCCTGCTCAGAGAAACTCAGCATTTCAAAAGGGGATTTTGGGAGGATTGGGGTAAAAAAACTTCCATGTGGAATACAGACTGGTAGGTAACAATAACACATTTAAAGATGGTGATGTGTGCAAGGTGCTGCTGCTGCCTAAACCCTCCATGTTTTAGTGTATTTATACCAGCCTGCAGCAAATCCTTCCCCTTCCTTTAGCTAACTGCTTGCTTTAATCTCTTTCCAGCTAGCTGGAGTTAGTGTTGGCAATGTCAGCATGGTGTGGATGGACATCCTAAGGCCAGATGGAAGGAAACCCAGGGGACAGGGCTGGGGAGAAGCTGCCCATGAGCTCAGTGTGGGGAGCAGTGGCTCAGCTGCCCTCAGCTCAGACCTGACACCCTGGGCTGGCTGCCCTGTGGTCTCAGCTCTCCTGCCAAACTCACAGTGTTTCTATCACATTCAGCCAGCTTCTGTTCCTCTGAGCTCCCCAGGTCAGGACGAGGAAGGAAAGTGGAAGGTGAGGAAATTCTGGACATCCCCACCCATCCACACAGAGAGGCAGAAGGTGTCTCTTCTGTATCAGTTTTGGAAAGGCAAAGTGTCAAAATTACACACAAGAGTGATCAATGTGACGCTGTCAAAAGCAAATGTAGTTAAAACAGCTTCTGAATAAGCCAGGAGCAGTGGTGAGTCAGCAAAGAGGGGCTATAAATACCAGAGTTGATGCAGCAGCTCCAGCTGGGGGGGCACCAGGGGAGAAGGGAGCCTGTGGGATGTACCAGGATCCACGTGTGTTTTGGGAGGCTGTCAGGGAGAAGAGAACCAGAACTGGTAATTACAAGGTGCTCTCCAGATGCTTAGTCTAGAGTTAATGGTTGATTTTCTTAGGTCCTCCCTTGGATGAAGACAGAACCAGAAATGGTGGCTCAGAGCTGTGCTTTGGTGGCAGGGGGAGCTTGTGCAGGTGTGGGGACACTTCACCTGCCCTGGAGCAAGCTCTGCTGTTGCTTCCAGCACTCTGGAGTAAACAAACCCTTCACGTAACTAGCAGTTTTAAAACAAAGTCTGTGTTAGCTGCCTCTGGGTGGTGTTTCTGGGAGATGCAGAAGCAGGGGAGCAGTGCCTGCGTGCTGCAGCTCAGGGGTGTGCATGGTCACAGCTCACAATTCAGAAAGCTTAAGGGCAAAATAATGTTCTGATGTGCTTTTGCTGTTGAAGATTATCTGGTGATAAAGTCATTATTTATGGGGAGGTTTGTGTATGTAATTGCTTCCTTTTCCACCTTGGACATCTGCAGCCATGTATTTTTTAAATGAATGGCAGAAACCAGGGGCTGACAGGTTTAATTTTTAATTCCTCTCCTCTCCCACTCCTGCAGGTCAGTGCCCACTGACATGCTCCCCTCTTGCCTGAATGATGCTGTGCTTCTTGTGCTTCCCTTTAGTCTTTGTTTGCAGTCCTTAGTTCAGGTGGAAGTCCATGGCTTTAGCTGGGCAGTCCCCGTGTGCCCCCTGCTCCCCTCTCCTCAGGTGGGGTGGCAGTGGCATGGGGAGGGTTGCTGGTGGCTCGTTCCATCTCCTGTCTCCGTGTGTTTTGCTCAAGTCTGAATTTCAGGTGGGCAGGCAGTTCATTACTCTTTCTGCAGCATTTATGCAGATTGCAGTCTGAGCTTATTTTAGAAGAGCAGAAATCAGGAGCAATTAGCAATCTGCTCAGGAAGGAGCTGGGAAGGAGGCAGACACCAGCTCTGTGGCATGCAGAGGGCTGGGCTCTTGCTGAGCTGTGCCAGTGCTGTCCCCATGCTAGCCCATGGGCTTGTGCATCAGTGTGGCCTTTGGGCCAGCACTCCTGCTGCCAGCCAGCAGCTGGAATAAAGCCATGGCAGTGCTGGGTGTGGGACCTGCTGGAGATGCAGGCTGCAGGCTCAGGAGAGGCAGATAGCCCATAGCCCAGAGTTCAAGCATGGCTACCAAACCCCACAAGGGGCACAGGCTGCCCCAGGACATCCCATGGCTTGTGCCAGCTGACCCTGGTGGGAGACCTGGACAAGGGGCAGCTCTGCCTCTCCGTGACTGTTCACACAAATAAACAAATGCCAGTCTTCATTTGCCCACCACACATTATTTCATTTTTTAAGTGACTGTTGTTAACCTGGCTGGTGTCTCAGCCAAGCTGCAAGCCCTGATTTCTGCCTTGTAGGAAGGGATGGGAATTCAGAGAATTGGAGAGCTCTGCACATCAGTGTAGGAGCAGAAGAGAAAGAGGTTTGTTTTTTTTTTTTTTAAAAAAAGCTGCCTTGACATAAGGAATTTTGGAATGTTTACATCTATATTTTGCCTTCTGTGTGACACAAGGCAAGCATGGCAGGAGAGTCCTGCAGGAGCAGTGCTGCAGCAGCTTTACTCTGCATACCGAGGGAATCAAGTGAAATATCTGAGGGATTATTTTCTGGAAGTGATGGACACCTGCAGTGACAGCTGACTTTAGCCAGAGCTGTAGCTGCAGGAGCTCTTTCTGTCCTGCCAGTGCTCCAGGAAAAGCTGTGCACACGGGTGCACATGGATTGCATTTGCCTGCTGGCTCGCTTCCCCTGGAGCTGCCCAAGTACCTTTAATGCCCTTTCTTGTTTCTGGGTGGGAATTTAACACTCCTGCACTACACCAGGCTATTTCTGTGTTTTCTTTGGTACTGTTTATCTCTAACCATCTGGTTCTGCACCCACTAATAAAAGGGATGCCAGGGGAGATGGTGAGAGCAGACAATGTGCTTTATGCTGATTTTCCCTGTTTTAGAAGGCAGGAGCACAATCACTTTGGACTGAAGACATGCAGCAAGCGAGGGCGATAATCTCTGCTTGTGGGTGGCAGCTGCACAGCCCAGTGATCCCAATGTAGAACATATTATTAGCCTCGAGCTAAGCTGTCTGCAGTCTGGAACTTGCTCCAGGTCTGTAGTAGATGAATTCATGAGGAGGTTGTGAAGTGTTGGGTGGATCCTGTCTGGTATGGAAAGCCCTGTGGAGACAGTGTCCCCACAGCTGTTGCATTCCCCATTGCATGTGCATCCTGAATATCCCCGTGAATATTCTGCACTGCAGCAGGGAGGTTCTGCAGGTCTCTCTTCCCCCTGGAACACCCCAGGACTGCTGCTGCTGCTGCCTGGGGCTGTGTTTGCAGCCACTGGGGAGGGTTGTGCTGGTTCTGGGGAAGGTGGAATTCCTCACTAGGTTTGTGCTCCTGTGTGTGAGTTGCAGGCTGGCTGGATGCAGTGGCAGGTGATGTACTGGTCACAGCACAGCTCTCCCTTGCTATTCCAATATTGTGCTTTTCCTGGCAGGGGAGGAGGAGTGCAGAGCAGCGTTGCCTTGGGTGATGTTTTGCTGATCTCTGAGGCTCTGAAGGAAGCAGAACCGCTGGTTCCCTGGTCAGTGCTGATGAGGGCAGTGAGCAGAGATCTGCCTTTGGCCAGTCCTTTGTGCTGGAAAAGCACAATGGAGATAGCCAAGAGGACATGGAAGAAGGGCATTTCTGGGTGATGAGGACATGCTCCAAATGAAGCATGATCAGGCTGCAGGAATGCTCAGGAGGTTTTGGTCTGGAGGCACATTGGGAACTGGATCAAAGGCTGGAGGAGCACAGGAGGTTTTGGTCAGAGGCACAGTGTGAAGCTGCCTGTGCCAGGTACAGTTGGCCATGATATTTTTAGGAACATTAAATCAAACAAATAAAAGAAATTGGGCAACTGCTGCTATTGGACTTGTCAATTCCTCCAGACTCTTCAGTTTGAATTTATTGCTATGGAACTCATTTTTCTTGTTGTTTTCTGTGTCCCTTTGGACTGGGAGCAGTTTGGCCTTGAAATGAAGTTCAGGCAGAAAGGCACAGTGGGAAACGGCAGAGATGCCCAAGGAAAGACTTGTTTTATCCCGTCTGTAAAATCAGGTTGTAATCCATGCCTCTTCCTTGAAGATGTTGAGGCTTATGGGATGCTTTGAGATGTGAGATGAAAAGTCCTTAAAAGGAATTATCCTGTATTTTTAATGCATATGAAGTATTACTCTGGCAGAGCATGGGTTCAGTGGATCCCATGAGTGCGTAGAATTTTCAGGCCAGGAGGCACTGCTGGGTGACCTGATCTGATTTGTGTGTGTGGTTTTGGTGCTGTCAGGGCTGTGCACAGGTTGGGGAGCTTGCACAGGTGCAGGGGCTGGCTCCAGAACTGTCTGCAAAGCTCTGCTCTCTTAATGGTCTGTGAAATCTTTCCATGCCCGGATTAAGGAATGTGAGGTGCTGAACTGAACCGTTTAATGATCTTCTCCTTTATTCCATCTCAGTGGCTCAGGGCAGGATTCACATTCTTGTTCAGCTCTTTCTTTTCCCGTTTGAATACATTCTCCTTTGCATCTTAATAGCCCCAAGCCCAGAGCTCGGGTTACATCATTTCAGGGCTTTCAGCTCCTCAAAGACTTTGTGCAGCCCCATGTGCAGTGTCCAGGCTGCAGGGGGACAGGGCAGGGTGTGCAGCTCAGGCTGTGCAGGAGGGACTCACAGCAGCTCCTTTCTCTGGGGAAAAAGCCACCATCTGTGTTGGTGACGCTTCCTCTGCTCCTCTTCAATCATGAGCAAACACAAGAGATCTGTTTGGCTCTTTCTCTTTAATGCTTTTTTGCATCCCTTGTGTTGCTAACAGGCACAAAAAGAGGAGGCACAAACCCAGCAAAGGCTGTTCTGCCTTCCCCTTCTCCTCCTTGGGCAGCAGCTGGGCACAGAGCTCCTCTGGGGAGAAATGCCTTGGGGCACAAGGGATTCCCCAAAACACACAGCAGGCAGGGGATTGCCAGGCACCTTGGAATGCTGGAGGTTTGGAGTGGACCTCTTTAAAGTTTAGCTTCTTCAGCAAAAACCCCAAAACAAACAAACAAAACCCAACTCCAAACTCCAAGCAACAAAACCAGCCCCAGCCTCCTCAAAGTCTTTTTTTTAATGAGCATTTCTGGAGTCTCATTCTCCTTCAGTCCTGTAAATTCTTCTTGATCAGTGCAGGGCCACACAGCCCAGACAGCAGCGTGTAGGGCCAGTAAATGAGATTGACTGCCTCGGTGCTGCTCTGGTCAGACAGCAGTGGCAGCAGATGTGATGGGTTCAGGCTGTGAATTACAAGTGGACAAGTCTCTGTTCCCAAGGAAACGGGAGGTGCCAGGGGCTGTGGGAAGGGAGCAGGAGGAGGATGCAGAATGCCAGGGGCTGCATGCTGCTCTCCCTGTGCCCTGTGTGTCCCCCCCCTGTGTCCTGTTTGTCCCTGGGAGCACCTGCAGAGGCAGCAGGTTCCCAGAGCTGTGGCTGGCACTGGTTCTGGTCTGGGCACTCCCTGGCCAGCTCTCTCTGCCCATCTGGCACACAGGATGTGTGGTTTGAAGTGCTGTTTCTGTTCTTAAATTGGACATAATTGCAGCACACCATTATATCTGTTCTCACTCTTGGTCTGTGGGGAGTTTGGCTTGAGGCTCAGCTGAAGTTAGCAGTAAACACTGTTTGCATTCCTTTGGTTGGTTTTTGGTTCCATGTGTCCCAGGAGCAGGGGCTGTCCTGCAGGCAGTGGAAGGCAGCTGGATGCTCTGCTTCACCCAAAGCTCTTGTTGCTCCCTGCTGCCTGCTCACCAGCCAGGCTGGCTCTCGTTTGTGAAGGGAAATGCACTGTCAGTAACTCCTGTGGGTTTGGAATATCAGAGTAATGACAAATGCCATTGCCTTGTCCACCATCCTGTGCAGGGAAGGAGAGGGAAGGGGGCTGTGAGGAGCAGCCTCGGTGGCAGAGCTTTGCCACCTTGTTCTTGTGCTTGCTAAGCTTGGTATTAATCTTTTCAAGGCTTCACTGTCACCATATCAGCTGTGATATTTGTTCTTGGACAGTGAGCTGTTCTCATCTTTCTTTGCCCTTTGCATTAAATGAGGGGTTGCTCCAGGGCAGGGGTTTCCCAGGAGAGAAGTCACTGGCTTCAAGATACAATTTCTTACACTTTCACTTCCCTTCTGAGTAGTTGCAGATGAAGATGTTCCCTGGCAGCCCAGCAAGTGCAGTGTGGGGGCTTGGTGTGGGTACAAGGGACAGCTGGGGCTGTGCATGTGGAGTGCTGCTGCTCAGGCACGGGCTGGGGGCTATAGACGTGGAAAAAACCTGGAAAATGCCAGTGCCACGGGATTAGTTTTCACACTGGAGGGAAGTGTTTTCCTTTCTGTTTTTTGGTTTTTTTTTTTTTTTTTTTTTTAATCTGGGAAGTCTTGTTTCAGATAAAAGGCTTGTCTTGTTCTTTGTTTTACCAGGAGCCATATCTCTTGTCTTTGTGTAGGCAGTGATGTTACTGATCACACGGCAGGAAGCAGGGGGAAGCTTTTTGGCTTGCTTTGGGCTGTTTGCTTTCCCTGCAGGTCCCCCTGGCTGCTCCCTGGGGAGCTGTGCAGGAGGGAGGCAGCCCTGGCATTCCTGTCTGGATGCTGCAGGATGTGGTCCCTGCAGCTGCTCGGCTGCTCCAGCTCAGCAGTGTCCCAGTGTCACCTGGCAGAGCCTGTCCAGCCTGCAGCTCACAGGGAAAAGGTGGAAGGGCCTCTGGAGCCCATTCCTTGCATCCCCTGCTGCTGCTCCCAGCCCTGCTGGCAGCTTGCTGTGTAGGGAGAGCAGTGCCATGGATATGTGTGGGCTCCCAAAACTGCCCTGCCAACATGCCATGGACACACCTGGGCTCCCAAAATCCTGCCCTGCCACCGTTCCCTGCCTGCAGGGACTGAGCCTGGCTCTTGGGATCACACAGAGGCTCTGGCTGCTCCTGGGGCTGTGCTGGCACCACCTGCCCGTGGTTGGGGTTTTCCTGGTGGGACAGCTGGCATGAAACATCCATCTCATAACAGATCCAGGCTCGAGGTGCATTAGCTCTGTGTGTGAGAGCTCTCCCAGGGGTGTGTGCTGGTGAAACGTGGCATGACAAAGCACTGGAAAATACATCTGAGGTATGTCTGTGAGGAGCAGGGCTGAACTCTAGGAAGACAGCATGAAAGGGGGCATAAAAACAATTGAGGCTCAAATGGCCTCGTTAGTGTATTCTGTATTTGTGTAAGACTTGGATCCTCCCTGAGTCCAGCTTGCCGTGCTATATTTGCAATGAACTATTGGGTCTAATCCCAGTTGTGAGAGAAGAATGGCTTTTGTTGCCAAGCATATTTTCTCACTTGTCACAAATCAGTGGGGTGAAGCATATGTTAGAGGAGCGGCTGTCTCAGGCTGCCCGGCGGGAGCATCCGTGACAGCACTGCTCTCCTGGATGGATAATTCGGATAATTCAGATAATTCAGCATGGTGGAGCAGCCCCCTGGGCCAGCTGGGGGGTGGTGGGCTGCACCCCGAGCTCTGGGCTTGGCAGCAGGGCTTTGTCCTGCTTCCATCCCAGCCCGTTGCTAGAGAAACCTCTGCTTTTGTCTGTCCCTGTCTGAGCAGCCAGAGCTGGCTCTGGCCTGCCTGGGGAGGGGGTGTTGTGCCAAAACCCACATCTCCTGCAGCAGGAGGGTGCTGGTTTGCAGGGGCCCAGCTCTGGTCTGCAGCTGCTGGGCAGGGCTGGGCAGGGCTCCCAGCCAGCTCTAGCTCTGCTGGCAGGGGCAGCACCAGTGCCCACTGCTCCAGCTTCCCCCAATCCCTATAGCTGCAGATTCCTGTCCCCATAGCTCCAGGCTGGAGCACACTTGGCTCCCCTGCAGCTCTCCCCTTGGCTCTCCTCTCCTGTGTCAGTTTAGGCTCCAGCCTTTGCAAGTCTCACTTAACTGTCCAGGGTTTTCCACTGCCTGCTTTTCCCAGTGTTTGCCTGTGTAGATCTGGGTTTGTTTGATGACCCATCCTGAACTTCACGTGTTGCTATCCATGAACTCTGCAGGATGTCCTGCTGTCCTTCTGGGGCTGGCTTCCATGGGGGCTGATGCCAGTTGAAGAGTCCAAGGTAAAGTTTTGGGGTTGGGTGCTGAAGAGAGGATTATCTAATGTGGAAAACATAATTGGCAGTTGGTTGAAGGTTGGGATTCCAGGCCTGTGAGTCCCCCACAATGGACAGGATGGATGCAGCACGGTGCAGGAGCTGTCCTGGGACCCTTGGAGCACTGAGCCATGTCCTCCTCTCTGCTGCCACGTCTGCCTTGGCACTGATGATGCCAGCAGCTTTTCATTCTGTGTTCTACACAAACCCTTCCCATTTAGCATGCAGCAGCAGCCCTGGGGTCGGAGCCCATGTCCCCTGTTGGTGTGATGGCTTGTCTCTGGGTGGCTTTAGGGTCACAGCTGGCAGCTCCCTGTGCCCACACAGCCTGTCCTTTGCCTCTCCGTGCTGGGCTGGCACTGACCCTGCTGAACTCCTGCAAGGAACCTTAGAAGTGTCAAATCAACACGTTACAGGCATAGGAAAAACAAAGAAATTCTGTTGGCAAAGGTCAAAGTGTGCCAGGGACAGAGAGAGCTGGACTCCAGCAAACTGGGAACAGAACGAAGGCTGAGGCACTGATAGCAGTTGTTGTGAAACCTCATTTGCAATTTAGTTTCCTTTCCTGCATTCTTTTAGCAGAGGACTTAACATTTAAAGGTATCTCTAGCATTCTCTGTGGAGTGGGATTGTCCTTCCTTTTGGAGTTTCTACAGCTTGCTGTGAGTGAGGGCTGAAGTCTCTGTCTGTGTGCCGCAGATGCCCAGAGTCCCAGGGAAAGCCCTGTGCTGGGCATCCCTGTGCTGGGCATCCCTGCTCTGCCTCAGCCTCCCTCCTCTGCCAGGGGCCTTGGCTTCTCACCAGCCTCAGGTGAGCAAAGTGAGGAAAACAGAGCTGCTTACAAACCTAGGGAAAGGCAGAGGACATCTCTGTGCTGTTTATACATATTGTTTATACATAATTGTGTATATGTTTATGTATGTTGGTTATACAGCTATCAGGAGCATTAAAGAGGCCGTTTCTGAAATGGCCACAAAGCTGTGGCTGCTGTGGGCACTGTCCCGGGGGAGGAAGGTGAAGGGTGTCCAGGTGAGCACATGCCTCACCTCAGCTGTGCCACCTGCCCTCTGCCAGGGGCTGTGTGCTCCTGGGGAGCTCTGGGATCAGCACACGGACCAGTCCCATCAGCTGAGCCCTGCCATCCAACTCCTCTGATCCTCCCCAGATGTGTGTCTCTCCCAGTGTCTGAAGGTCCAAGGGGAAAACAAATAAACCTGGAACAGATGAAACCTTTGGTGGTTTTGAGCTGAGATTTGGAGGGTGTGAAAGACTTCTTAAGCCTTTGAGCCAAAGCTGGGTTGGATTTGTTGGTAAAGCCAGCAGTGCAGGGGGATAGGGTGGTGCCAGCCTCCTTCGGGTCAGTGCTGGCCATCCTGGAGGTATTTATGTGAACATTTATCGAGAAATAATATGTTTGTTTATATGAAAACAGTGTGTGATTTCAGTGAGTACCAGATAGATAGAAGTATCATTTTCTGGTTGCAAAAGGGAATTGAAAGCTCTGAGGTTGGTCTCAGTGCTGTAAGACTGTTTTGACAAAGAATAAAGTTTAATGTGAGGCTGCTCTGCTCTGTCTTGGGAAGCAGATCCTTCGGCCTTATTGAGCCCTGAGTTCACCCGGGGCTCGGAGGGAGCTCCAGCAGGGCTGTGCTGTTTGCTCTGGACGAGGCAGCACCTTCCTGCAGTGTGTGTGCTGATGTGTGCTGTCTGTCTGTCTGTCCTGCAGAGATCCGGACGCAGCTGGTGGAGCAGCTGAAATGCCTGGAGCAGCAGTCGGAGTCGCGGCTGCAGCTGCTGCAGGACCTGCAGGAGTTCTTCCGCAGGAAGGCGGAGATCGAGCTCGAGTACTCCCGCAGCCTGGAGAAGCTGGCCGAGCGCTTCTCCTCCAAGATCCGCAGCTCCAGAGAGCACCAGTTCAAGTAAGTGCCAGGTCCCAGGGGCAGACTGCTGCAAAACGGGGGGTGGAGGGGGGTGTGGAGCTGCACAGTCCTGGAGGGCAGCACACAGGTCCTGGGGGGCACCACACAGGTCCTGGTGGGGCAGAGCACAGAGTCCTGGCAGGGCAGAGCACACAGAGTCCTGGCAGGGCAGCACAGTCTATCGTGGTACCAGTGACCTCGTGTGTCCCATCCCTGTGTGGGGCTCACAGGAGTAACTGGATGTGCCTTTTTCCAAGATTTCCACCATCTGACCTGTGCTGAGTCGATCACACTTCCTGCACACTTCTTGAGCAATGCTATGAAAATAGGAACTGGGGGCTAGGAAGGAGCCAAACTCGTGGATTTTTGAAGGCTCTTGGATTGAGCCATGATTTAATTGTGCACACAGTGGTGGGGCTGCTCTGTGGCCCTGATTTCTGTGTGCAGCCCAGTCCTCAGCTGTCCAGGTGCTGTGTGTTTCATGCAGGCTCACTGGCAGACTCAGGCTTGGAAGCAATTTCTGGAAATGGAGTTTACTGCACTTTATTTGCAATAAAATAATGTGTTTTTTCTGTGCTTAGCTATGTGGTGTTGGAGGGAGGCAGATCCTTAGTGGAAATATTGTGAAACAAAGCTTTGAAGTAGGAAATATGAACTCAGTCCTGGGATTGTGTGAGAATCAAACCAGTGATGCAATTGTGAAATCCATGAATATGTAAATATGTGTTTTCCAAAAGTAGCTTACTTTCAGTTTAACCACATTTGTCAGCTTGGCTAAAACAGAAAATATCTTGGAAAAACAGAAAGAAAAACAAACTTAGCTCAGAATTTCAATTTGGAGGTGACTGCTCTGGGGTGAGGATGGCTTGTGCCATTCTGCTGGCCCCTGCAGCTCAGGGGATGTGTGCCCTGGGGGTGTGTGCCCTGTGCCCAGCAGGGGCTGTTCCTGGCCCAGCCTGTGCCCCAGGGCCGTGTGGCAGCACTGGCACCCAGTGCTGGTCCTGGCTGCTCTCCTTGCAGCTCCTCAGCCCCAGCTCTCCACTTTTGCTCCCTGGGCCACCCTGTTTGTCCCTGTCCCTTCTGCCAGCGCTGTCTGTGCTGTCTCTGAGCTGGAGCTGTGCCCTTTGTTCCAGATGAAAGTCCAGTGGTTCAGTTCAGTGGCCAAAGGCTGCAGTTGCTGCTCAGTGCCTGTCACAGAGCCTGGGCTTTGCCTGCCTGCTGCCCTTCTCCTCACCAGCCCCAGGCTCTTCACAGTCTGTTTCTTCCTCTAAACCCTGGTGATTTTTTTCCTGTTTCAGCTGCAAGAGCAGTGATTTTTGCTGTTACATTACTAAATCCTATTTATTCCATATTACTAAATCCCTTTAATCTGTTTACTCGGTCTCTCCAGTGTGAGGCTTTACTGCTGCCTTATGCCAAGCTCTGCTGCTGAGTTGCTGCTCAGATCCTCTCTGTCCTTTTGGCATCTGGCTGTTGTGTGTTGGTTGTGTGCACCAAGGAATTGAAGGGATTGGCCAGTAAGGAGCCCTGGTTCAGAGATGGAGCCCACAAAGGTCCAGGGGGTGTCTGGGCTCACCCATTAGCTCACAGCAGTATTAGGGCTTTCCTGCAGTTCTGGAAGCTGCTGCTGTGCAGTGTCCACAGGTGACAAGTGGTTCTCCCCTGTTCTGAAGGAACTGGGCACCAGAGCTGGTGTGAATTGGGTCAGCTTGATTTCAGTGCTCGCTCCTGCTGAGTCCTCCCTGTCCATTCCACATCCACACACTCTCTCAGTACATTTTTTTCTTCTGGACTGCTCAGTACCTGCCCTCACCAGCCTCATCTGCACTGCTTCCCCAGCTGCTCATGTGTGTCATTATTCTGATGAGGCTGTGACACTCAGCATTGCAGTCCCTTCAGCTCCTTTGTCCCTGTGCAGCCATGGGCAGCAGGCTGTGCCCAGCCCTGGCTCTGGCACTGTCCGTGGTGGCTCCAGGGCCACGGGCTCGTCCTGGTTTCTGTCTGCAGTTGTTCTGAGCGTGCCTGCAGAGGTGTGTGCAGTGTCCACGCTGTGCCCTCAGCACACCTGAGCGTGTTCATGTTGTGCACAGACACTCTGAGGTCAGGCTGGGTGCAGAACCCTTTCATGAGCACTTTTGAGTGGACTGAGAGCAGCAGAGTGCACTGGGTGGCAAAGGGCCCTGCTGCAGTGCAGTGACAGCTGCATTCACAGTGGGGGTAAGAGAATGAGAGAGCTCTGTCCCTGTGTCTGTTCTCCTGTGCCAGGTCCCAGAGCAGGCAGTTTGGGAAGGGGCTGGGTGTGCTGGGGTGTTTGTGTGCCCTGGCTGTCCCTGTGTGGCAGTGCTGGTACAGCTGCAAGCAGAGGTCACCCCAAATCCCAGAGGGAGGGGATGTGCTGGCAGTGCTCATTTGAAAACGTGTGCCTTCCTGACCTTTTTGGGTTCTTTTGCACCATTCCCTAGGAAAGACCAGCACCTCCTTTCCCCTGTGAACTGCTGGTACCTGGTCCTGACTCAGACCCGCCGGGAGAGCCGGGACCACGCCACGCTGAACGACATCTTCATGAACAATGTCATCGTGAGGCTGTCCCAGATCAGCGAGGACGTCATCAGGCTCTTCAAAAAGGTACCCTGGGCAGCCTGCTTCACGGGCATCCACCCTGCAATTCCAGCCTAAAACAGAGTTGTCATAAATGGGGCAGAGCAAATCCTGCAAGGGACTACCACTAAAAGTCTCTCCAGGCAGTGTTTATCCTGGAGTTTCAGAGAAACTGGGACCTAGACCTGTCAGGTGAAGAGTGTGAGGTGTGACCTGGTGCTCAAGGTGTCAGTGCCAGAGAAATGAGGGGTGGAAATGTGATGACTTCTTTTCTTGGAGGGTTTCAGAGAACAGATCAGAATAGGCTTGTTGGGTGGAACCCTGCTCAAGAGCAGGATGACAGCTGAGAAGCAGGTACAGGAAAGGAGTCAGTGTGGCCTCCTGAAGGGAAGAGCCATGCCTCAGAAATCCAGTGGAGGCATTTCCAGGAGCCAGAGATCATGTCATTAGCTGGTGCAGGGAATAGCATGTCCTTAGCTTCACTGGAAAGGCCTGAGCTGAAATTCCTGAATAGCTGTTAGAGAGGGGTTGTTTTCCAGATTAATGATTAGTTAAAAGAGAGGAAAAAAGGGAAGGAGAGTTCCAATGCAGTTCCTAATAAATTATTTGGAAAAAGCCTGAATAGTAAGATGACAAAATTTGCTGATGATACAGAATTATTAATGGTGACCAAATTAAAAAAGAGCATGAGACACTTCTGAGAATCACAGTCAGGTGGACCAGGACTGTTCATTGAGGGTGAGGAGTGTGGTGAGAGCACAGAGTCCCAGCACAGGGTGGGCTCTGTGACCTTGTTTTCATCTGGGGACTGTAGTGAGGGAGCCACAGGCACTTGCCTCTCCAGCAGGAGAACGTTCATGATCAGGGCTTGTCTTGAAATTTCAGCCTGACTGGAGAATAAATTTCATGTGATATTTTTATGGCCAGTTTCCTCTAGTTCACAGATCTGACCTAGAAATTAAACTGCACTGGGTTTGTGTTGGCTGATTTGATGAGGGGATATCATCACTTTTCCTGTTCTCCTGCCCTCCAGAAATGGAGATATTTGGTATATGTTGTTTAGTCCAGTTCTGTCTCAAAATGTTCCTCCCATTTGCATTTTGCTCTGAATTGTTTATTAAGATTTATATTTAAACTGTCCTTCTGCTTTCCCTGCCCATGTCTGTGGATGGTGTGTCTCGTCTGGAAACACAGGAAGAATTCAGCCAGCTTGCAACCAGGACACACATTCAGTGTTCTGAGTGTTCTCCTGTTGTATGTCAATCCTCAGCCAGGACAGGATGGTGAAGTATTTCATCCATTCAGCAGAATTACTTCTTTGTGTTTGGTGTTGTTCCATCTCCCCTCACGTTTGAACTTAAATTTCTCCTTCTAAGGCTCAGCATTTAAATTTGGTAGAACTGGTTGCTCCTTGTTTCTGCTGCCAGGAGAGGTGGTGTGGCTCTGTCTGCAGCCTGCCAGAGCCAGCACCTGCTTTGCATCCAGAGGAGCCTTTGCAGCTGTGGGCATCTGTGATTTCACCGTGTCTGTGTTTGTTCCTTGGACTTACCTGTCCCTGGGAATAGTGCTCAGCTAAATCAGGGAGAGCACTTACTGTGTGTCAGTGTTACCTTTCATGTGAGCAGGGAGCCTGCCACTTTTGGGCATATTCAGGTTATTTATTTTTCTCAGCCTGTAGCACGCCTTGTCTGAAGGGATGTGAGGCTGCACTTCCAGCAGTGCTCAGTGGCTGCTGTGTGGAACAGGAGCATGGCCCAGCCTCTTGGGGCTGCTCAGAGGAGGGATTTTCCCTGTGCTGCCCAGTGTGGTGGGTAAAGAGCTCTAAGCCCTCCTCCAGGGGGCCAGGCTGTGCTGTCTGCTGGCAGATAACCCAGCTCCACAAGGGTTAAAGCACCCACACCCGTGGTTCAGCTGCTGGGTGTGCTGCAGATTGCTCTTCGATGGTAAATTAGGGTAACGTTTTTTTCCCAGAAATGTCACGTTTAATTCTTCCCATCTAGAGTTTATTAATGGCCTGTGACACGCTGTGGGGACATGAGGAACCAGGAGGTTTTGTGTTTGCTGCATTCATTATGTAAATGTAAACAATCCCAGCAGGGAGGGCTCAGGGGTGCAAGATGAGCAGAAGTAAGGAGCCATTGCTCAGCACGGGGTAATCTGCCTGGAGGATGTGGGGGGCTGAGCTGGGGGGCTGAGCTGGGCTTCCCTGGCACTGCTGGGGTCACCCTCACTGAACCAGGCACTGTGCTTTGTTCCTGCCCCCCTGGCCAGCAGCAGCTCCAGCCCCTCCTCTGTGTCTGCTGGGAACCCTTCCAAGCCAAACCATTCTGGGATTCTGTGAGGAAAGCAGCAGGAGAAAACTCAGTTGGGCAGCTTTCCCTGGAGCTCCCAGCAGAGTCACGTTCCCCATGCAGGAGGAGGGATCCAGGCCAGTGTGCTGATGCTGCTGGTGGGATTGGAGATGCTGAGATGTGTCCTGCAGGGATCTGCCTCACTCTGCTCCCAGCAGAGACTGGCACCATGAAACTCACAGTGTGTCCTGGCAGACCCAGCCCAGGGTGAGGGACCCACTGCCAGGCAGGGGTTTGCTCCACTCCCACTTCTGCTGTGGCAGAGGGAAGGAAGGTTGATGCTTCTTCCAGGTATGGATACAGGAAATTGCACATTTGAGACAGAGCATTGCTATGTCCAAAATAAGGGTGCTGGGTTATTCCCCAGTGTGGGATTTAATTATGTGCTGTGACAGTGAATTTAATTACAGCCTGTGCTGCATTGTCCTGGGTGGAGGTTGGATGAAGAAGCTCTGGATGGGAGCTCTTGTTTTGTCTTTAGAATAAGTGTTCCCTGCTGCCAGTCATCCATGCTGCTGCTTCCCACACTTTGTCAGCAGTGGCAGGATTGTTAATAAATTGCTAACTTGGAGCCATTGCTGTCTCAGTGAACAGCTGTGGGTTTTAGGAGGAATGTGAGGCATAAAGGAGGCAGCTAAATTGTAGTTTGGGTTTTGTGGGTGTGCCAGGGAACTGGAATGGTGTTTTGGTGTTGTCTCCTGTGAGCACACAAATATAATTTCCTGGAGGACAGGCAAGTCCTTCAGCTGCTGGTTTGCCTGTGCTTGGAAGAGGCTCCAGCATCCTCCCTGTGGGCACTGCTCTCTTGGAGCTGGAGACTCCCAGGGATGCCCCAGAGCCCTTGGCTGCCTGCAGCAGGGCCAGGGTTGGGTTTTGTGTCTGGGAGCAATGGCTCTGCACCTGTGCTCTGTACCTGTGCTTCCTGTGCAGGTGTCCCCCACAGAACCACACACTGAGCCAGTTTCTGTTGCTCTATTTCAGAGTCCAAAATTGGGTTTGGAAATTACAGCTTTGTGGCCTTGCCCTGTGCTGCACAGGAAATGCAGGGCAGAGGCAGGAGTGCAGCTCAGCCTGGGCCATGGCTTCTGCCACCAGCCTGTCCTGTCCTGTCCTGTCCTCCCCAGGCTTTGGGCAGCCTTGCTTTGGGGTGGGCAGTGCCTGTGGGGCAGGGATGGCTGCAGGGGTCCACGTGCCTCAGCTCTGCAGCTGTGGGCTCCAATCCTGTGTTTGCAGACCCTGATTTTCATTAGAATCACAGCATGGTTTAGGTTGGAAAAGCTCTGAGACATCGAGTCCAGCTCTTCCCCCAGCACTGCCAAGGCCACCACTGCCCCATGTCCCCAAGTGCCACATCCACAGAGCTGTTACATCCCTCCAGGAACGAAGAATAAATCTTTCCTAATATTCAGATTAAACCTCCCTGGCACAACTTGAGGCTGTTTCCTCTTGTCCTGTCCCTTGTTCCCTGGGAGCAGAACCTGGCCCCATGTGGCTGCTCCCTCCTGTCAGGGAGTTGTGGAGGTTGAAGAGGTCCCCAGACATCTTTGGGCTGTGTCTGGGGGGATGCACACCTATCACAGCTCTGTTGGGAATTAGCTAGCCCAGGGAGACTTCTGAGAGCAGTCAGTGTTGGTGGGCAGGGGACAGGCCTGGCTCCAGCCCAGGGGAGGGTTCCTGGTGGTCCTGGGCTTCAGCTGAGCACCTTCTGGTCACTGGCATCATCCTGGCACCTTATACTGTGGGAGGGACCAGTGTGCATCAGCCTGGGACTGTCCCAGGACCCTGACACTGACTCGTGGGCTCTGTGGGTACTGGCTGGCACTTCTACCCTTTGGACTCCTTGCTTCAGACTTTGCTTTAAGTCTAACTTGTGATGATCTAGATTACACTTCCAGGGTGTGCAGGTTGTCCCATTGCCTGCAGTTAGAGGATCTCTCAGTGTCACGGGCCCCTCTCACCACCCAGCCTGGTGGAATGTTGTTTTCCCTGCCCACGTGCACAAAACTTCCTGGAGTTATTTGAGGAAATCGGGAAGAAACTGCTCAGTTTTGTTTTGGTTTGGTTTAGGGGAGGGAGGAGGGGGGTGTCCGTACTTAGTTTAAACACATCTTCAAGCTATAATAAGTATTTCCTAGCCAAGAAGATTGCAGGGAGAGATTTGTGGTGTAACTGCAGGCAGGCAGGAAGGCAGGGGGAGCCCATCCCAGCACCTCCAGCTGCAGGGCTGCAGCAGGAGCTGCTTTGATCTGCAGCCAGGCTCCAGGGCTGGGCAGCTCCCCGTGCTGCAGGAGGCTGGTGACTGCCTCTGCCTCATGCTGCTGGCAGGCAAGGGGAAAACACAGGGACAGTGGGATTTCAGCAGACAGGAGCATGCCAGCAGTTCCTCAGTGGCACCGAGTGTCCCCTCAGCTGCCTGAACTTTGGCTGCTGCTGTTGTGAAACTGGAAACTTTATTATATAACTGTGGTGGAGCTATTTTGCAATGTCCTTCTGCAGAGATGCTTTGGTTCAGTCAGTTCAGTCAGAATAGTGAAAGTGAGCTGCTGAGGAGAAGCTGGGGGGTGGGTCATGGCCAAGGGAAATGTAAACCTGGGATGCCAGTGCTGGGGAGCCCTGACAGTGTTTGCTCTGAAATGCCAGCGTTGGCTGGGAATCCCAGCTCCAGCTGCAGAAGTGTTTAATCACAGAGCAGCACAGGATTTCAGATCAAGCCAGATTGACAGGTGATGCTGTGGGGCTGCAGAATGCCAATCTAGGGAGCTGCAAACCCTACTGGATGATAGCCAGTCCCACAGTGAGTCTGCCAGTCCCCAAACTGGGAGAGAGTGTTGTGTGTTATACCCAAATGGGGATTGACTGGGGGCTGGCAATGAGTTCTACCAGTGGAGGGGCAAAGCAGTATTGCCTGTAATTTTAGATTCATCTGTTTTGTAGGATAAATAATTTAAATGATGTGAAATTCCTCCTCATGATCTCTGAAACCCAGGCTGTGGGTGGTCCATGGGCAAACACCAACCTCAGATGAGCACACAGCAGTTCTGAAACTGCATGAGACTTTGCTGCACTGTGTGTTCATGGTTATTATTCCTCTGAAATGCATTTTCATTTTAGAACTGCATGTTTTGAGCATAACAATCTCACCTCTTGTTTGTGTCCTGCAGAGCAAGGAGATTGGCCTGCAGATGCACGAGGAGCTGCAGAAGGTCACCAACGAGCTGTACACGGTGAGCTGGGAGCTGACCCCCTCCTTGGGCTGCTCCCTGGGTGCTGGCAGTGCTGGCATGTCCCAGCCAGGGGCTGGCTCTCAGCTGCCTCCCTTGGCCGTGCCTGGGGGTGTTTGGGGTGGCCCAGGGTGCTCCCTGTTCCTGTGATGCTCCCACTCCCCTGTCACCTTTGGCCCTGCTCAGGCTCTGGGCTGCCCATGTCCAGCACAGTGGCTCTGAGCTGTGCTGGGTTATTTGGACACCTCCCTGCTCCTGTGAGCCCGTGCCTGGGGGTGGCTGGACATCCCCTTCTGCTGGGGAGTGCAGAAACCTCTGCCTCGAGGGGCTCAGCTCTGTGTGTGCCCTGGGGAGCCCCTGGGCTGCAGAGCTGGCTGTGCCTCCCAGGGACACCATGTGCTGTCAGTCAGGACATGCCTCTTCAAGCAGCTTTTCATAGCAGGGTACTCTAAGTCTTTGTGTTGCTGCTGCCTCGTGCCCTGTAGCAAGTGGGTTTTTTAAAATTTATTTTATTTGTGGTTTAGGAGCAACAAAACCATATAAAGTCTGCCTTTTGTTGGCAAATTGAGATAATATATTTGCTTTCTCTTGTTGTATCTGTAACTGGTACATAAATAATACTGCAGTAGGTTTATTTCTAAACAATCATTCTATTTCATCCTTTTGAAAAACAGGCCTAAACAACATAGCATGAATGATTGTGTTTGAAATTTCTGCCATAAATCTCCTCTTAACAGGTTTGTTCCTGCATTGGCTGTTGAAGGATTTGATGGTTGTGAGACCTGCAGTGTGGGTGGACAGCAGATCAGATTAAAAAGCCTGTGTGAGATTTGGGAGTGCATTGTTGATGGTTGAATGTCACAAGCTGTGTTAGGGGTGGTGACTAATTAAGATTAATTGCAGCAGCATGACAGATGCAAACCAAGGAAAGGCTAACAGAGCTGGGCTGACCTGAGCTGCTGTGGAGCAGTGTGCTCTGAGCCCAGCCAGGGGACAGGGACACACTGGGGTCACTGGGGGGAGCAGAGTGCCCAGGGAGGAGCACACAGGACAGTTCTGCTCGTCCTCACAGGAGCTGAGGTTCCTCCCATCCACTGTGCTCCATGTGCTGAGCAGAATGGGCTGGAATGGTGAAGCAGACTGGTGAAACTGGAGCAGCTGGAGGAGCCCTGTGTTTGTGATCAGCCTTGCTGCTGGGATGACAAACTGCCTGTGTCATCCATGGAGCCAGGAAGGAGCAGGGCAGGGACACACTGGGCTCAAAACACGAAGGAAAATCCTGTGGGGCAGTCAGGTCACCTCACACGGGCTTGGTGCCAGCAGCTCCTCCTGCTCAGAGTTGTGCCCAGGTGTCCCCTGGCTCAGGGGTGCTGGGGACACCTTTGGGGCTGAGCTGCTCCGGGGTGTTTGGGCAGCACAGGAGCTGTGGCTGCTGACAGAGCCAGGCTCAGGAGAAGGCCAGGCTCACAGGACACTGGGCTGCTGCTTCTGCAGAAATGTCACTTGGCTGCTGTCAGCACTGGGAAGTCGATTTTCCTGCCTCTGGCCAGGCCTTTACCACAGCTCATCCATGCCCTGGCAAGGCTGCTTTTTAAGCCTCTCCGAGGGGAATTCTGTGCATTGGGCAGAAACTACAATTTTTTTACAGGCTGCTCAGGCATTCAGTGTCTCAAACTGAAGCCAAAACATTGATTTTAACTCAGCCTTGTGGCTGTTCTGAGGCAAGTCACCCTGTGGACTCTATGCAGAGAACCAAAGCCACGCTGATTTTAATCAAAACAGAAGTGATGACTTCCATTCTGAAGTGGAGATGCTTGTCAATGGTTCTGTGCAGAAATAGTTCAGCTGTGAATTAAAGCCAGCTTTGTTCCTTTGGTTCCTCCTTATGGATTCCAGCAGAGAGGCACCAGCTGGAGCTGGGAAAGGTAAAGGCTGAGGGGACCTGAGCCTGTACCTGTCACAGTCACCCCATTCCTGCTCTGGCTCCTGTGCTGGGTCAGAGCCTTGGGGATGAGCTGTGGAGGAGAACAAAGCCCTTGTAGCTGCAGGCTGCCAGCAGTGCCATTTACGGGCGGTGTTTTGGCAACAGCCTTTATCCAGAACGTGTAATTAATATGGAAAACACAACTCGTGTTGTTAAATAACTAATGAACATTGGAACATATTTTTCCTCCTTGGCTGCAGCTAATTAACTGATTTGCAGGAAGGATCCCTGGGACACAGCTGTGGCAGTTTGTCTTTGTGTCACAGCAATGCAGGCAGGGACAGCAGGATTTGATTGCAGGCACCGAGGTGGCACCAGGGAATTGCAGATCAGGGGCTGATTGCTGCACTGCAGCTTGGCCCCGGCCAAAATTAAGGCAGGGATTAAACAGAAATATCCTCTGAATTTCCAGGAGCGAGCTGTGGGCAGGGCAGCTGGTGAGGAGCACAGTGAGCTGTTTAAGGTGTCTCTTTTGGTTGGGTAAGTGTCCCACAAGCTTTAGACTTCACAGAAATCCTGCAGTTTGCACCCCTGTTACTTGTTGGGCTTCTCTGTCATGTTGTGCCAGGGCCTGAGTGCTGCAGAAACCTTTCCTCTTACTGCCTGAAGCCCTGGTATGCAGCACTTTGCTTTTTCACTTCCCTCTGTGTGTTTCACAAAAAGATGTAGGTGGTGAGGATGAGGAGGGCTCAGTGAAGCCCTCTGGTCTTTGTCTTTAAGAAAACCCCAGGGATCACCTGGTTTATGTGTGTCCTGTGACATTCACTGCAGGAAAGGCAGTTTGAAATACGTGGCTGGAATCTGTGCTGAGGATTTGCAGGGTTTGGAAATGCAGCAAGAGCCTTTGCTCACTGCCCCTTGCCTGTGGATGGGATGGGATGATGGGATGGGATGGGATGATGGGATGGGATGTCCCCGCAGTGGCAGGTTTGTGGATGCAGCACTGGGAGCCTGCAGCAGCTGAGGGTTGTGCTTGGCAGCAGGAGGGATCATGTGGCTCAGCCTGCCCTGCTCCAAGTCAAACACTCCTGGCTCCTGCTGACAGCTGCAGCTGAGGAAACTCTGTGTTTTCTTCATTAAGCTGTGTGTAAAAATACCCTTCATTTGTGGGTTCCTGCTCTGTTTTAACCCTTGGGCCTCAGGCAGCCCATCCCAGAGTGTCCCAGAGTGTCCCAGTGTGTCCCAGGCTGCAGGTCCCAGCCCTGCTGAGGCTGATGGCACTGAGCAGTCGGGCACTGTGGTCTGTGTCAAGGCAATGTGAAATAAATCATCCACATCCCAAAGGGAGATGATAGAAGGGGACAGTGTGACTAAAGGCATAAAGAGAGAGCAGCAGATGTGTCCCTCCTGCCAGCTCTGTTAAAATGATGCAGCGTGCCCTTTGGGCTCTTGTTTCTGAAAGGGAAGGTTGTGGTGGAAGTTCTGCCTGAGTGTTCCAGGATCAGCATCATCTCTCCTGGATGTGTGGTATGAAGGACGAGGTGCTGCTGCACCTATCCTGGCACTGCCTGTGCCTGCTGGCAGCAGCAAGGGGGGCATGAGGTGGTGACAGGACACAAACCCCATTTCTGCCTGGGAATTGCAGCTCCTCCACTTGTGGATGGTTCTGCTGTCTGGGTGGCAGAGCAAGGGGTGTCTGATGGCTCAGCAAGTCCCAGGAAGGAGGGGTTGGGTCAGAAGGGAGTTCAGAGTGACTGTGGCCTCCCTCACAGTCACTTTTCATGGGCCCTTATCCCAAGTGCAGAGCTCTGAGGTTATTCCTTATTTCCCTGCTGGAGGGCATGCAGTGCTCTGGGACTGCAGCTGTGTGCTGGATCATGTCCCCACAGTGGGACTGAGTGTCACCACAGTTCTTAGACCAGCCTGGAGCCTCTAGAAACAGGGCTGGGGTGAGATGGATCTCTCAAGCTTTCCTCCCCACTTTGTTCCTTAGTGCCCCCTTGCCCTGCCCAGGGCTGCTGCTGTGTCCTGCTGTAGGTGGCTCATGACCTCCTGTGCCTGCAGGTGATGAAGACCTACCACATGTACCATGCAGAGAGCATCAGCGCTGAGAGCAAGCTGAAGGAGGCAGAGAAGCAGGAGGAAAAGCAGTTCAACAAGTCAGGGGACATCAGTGTGAACCTGCTGAGACACGAGGACCGGCCGCAGCGGCGCAGCTCCGTCAAGAAGATTGAGAAGATGAAGGAGAAGGTGGGTGAGGGGGAAGGAGGGGGGAGCTGGGCTGGGGCTCCCTGAGGCAGCAGGGGTTGGCTCCAGCCTTGTCTGTGTCTGGGAGGCCATTGCTGTGTCCTGGGAAGGGCTTGGGAAGGCTGGTGTCTGGTGTGTGCATGTTCTGCTGGAAGGCAACCCAGGGAGATTCTCTCACAAGTGTGGAGAAGGGCCAGGAGCAGCTTCTAGAGGAGGTTTGACTCAGAGTCAGGATGGCATGACAGGGATGGGCAGTGCAGCCTTGGGCAGGGTGCTGGACCTGCACAGGAGCCACGTGGCCACCCATGGCCCCTTCCTAGCTGTGACTCTGCAGGGAGAGCTGAGACAGGCAGCTGGAGGGGCCTTGGGTGGCTCCTGGGACAGGGAGGGCTGGTGGGGACCTGGCTGTGCCAGCTGGGACCTGAGAGGCCCCAGGGAGGGCAGGGCACCAGGTGGGTGTGGTGATGGATCCTGGTCTGGTCCCAGCCCCTGCTCCAGGGTTTGTCTGTGATGTGTTCTTTAAAGATGTGCTTTTAAAAATGAGCAACAGCCTTGGATTCACTTGGGCACTGACTCCTGGTAGCAAAAAAATAGTTGGATCTATAAAATACCAGTGTTCTTCCTCTGTAGAGTGTCTGGGAGTGAGAGTGCACTATTTAGATGGATTTGCTAAGCAAAACACTTTGTGCCATTCTGGCCTCAGCAAATCCTCCAGGTCTCAGGATCTCCACAAGTTTTTGTGTTATTTTGGAGAAAAGGAGATGGCTTCCCCAGCAGGATGCATTTGCTTGCTGGTGCAGCCAGCCCTGGGACATTTCTAACTGTGAACTTCTTGGAAGGGTTAATCTTTTGATTCAGCCTTCAGAGCAGGGATCTGCCTGAGCAGATGTCCCAGATCTGGAGCACATCTGCTTTCCTACAGTTTTGAATTCTGGGTCCTGTTCTGAATTGTGTAGCTTGGGCCTCTGGGCCAGATTCCACTTTGATACAGCTGCACACATCTGGAGCAAGTCCAAACATATGTCAGCATTTCTGGGGGGAAAATTTGGCCCTCTGGTTTTGAGTGATGCCAAAATCCCCAGCAGCAGCTGTGCTCAGGGTTCCAAGTAGCTCTGAGCAGGATGCACTCATCATGGCTGGCTGACAGTGTGAGGGCTGTTCAGATGGGATCTGCTCCACCCTGGCAAGGTCCCTGTTTTCATACCAGACACCAACTTCAGTAATTACCCTGTCACACCCAGGCTGCAGGGTGCTGTGGGGCTCTGTGGCAGGAGAAGCTGTGCCAATGCCATCCTGTCTGTGCTCTGATACTCCATTCTGCTTTTTCAGAGACAAGCCAAGTATTCTGAGAACAAGCTGAAGTGTACAAAAGCCAGGAATGACTACCTGCTGAACCTGGCAGCCACCAACGCCGCCGTCAGCAAATATTACATCCACGACGTGTCCGACCTCATCGACGTGAGTGCTGCCTGTGCCTCCAGCCTGCTGAGCTCTGAGCTGCACTCTGTGCACTGCCCTGCTGTGCACTGCCCTCCTGTGCTGCTCAGCGGCTCTCTGGGGGGCTTCAGGGTATTCTTAACCGGGGCTGAAGGTGTCCTGGGCATTGGATTTTCTTGGGGTGAGCCAGGTGATGCTGAGGTTTCCTCTTGGCCCTTTGGTTGGTCTGTGTTTGAGACACAGAATGCTTCCCAAGGTCAGACACAGCCTTGGCTTTGGTGCTGGAGCAGAGGGGTTTTTTCTTTCTGCTACTTGGTGGCTTTGGTTCAGGACTTGTGGCAGTGCTGTCCTGGCTGGGGAAGGCACCTTCAGGGCTCTGTCCTGGTGCTCCTTGCAGGAATAGGCTGAGGGCAGGAGCTGCTGCAGGCAGGTTCCTGACAACGGCAGGAACTGAGCCCTGGGGACTCCTGCAGACTCCTTTGAGCTGATTCAGGGAAGGGATTCACCCCGAGAAGGGATTTCTGTTCTTCCTTTAACGGGCATCCCGCAGCGTGTAGATTGCACAGCGCAGTTTCTTCCTGCTGGAGTTGCCTCAGTAAGTGCATAAAGAGCTGAGCTTGAGGCACTGGGTTACCATCATTACCTCAATGTACAATTACAATTTAAAAAGCTGCTTAAGTGTTTACCTCGTTCCTAGCTCATTAGCATGTGGTTACAGTTCTGAGAATTAAAGTAAGTCTGATGCAAAACCCCTGATGACTTCAAGATTTTGAAATATGATAAAATACTTTTCATTGTGTCCCTTTTGTTCTCTTCACTATTGAAGATGTGTTAAGAAACAAATAAGTTGATTGTGGAGACATTTGAATGGTGAAGTGTGAGAACACCTTGATTTCTCTGCAGGCTTTCTGTTTTTGTGGTGTATATTCTCTCTTTCTCTCGTTTAATTATTTTTTAAGCAAGAATGACTTACTTATGTGGAGATTTTTGAACTTTGATTTTCTGGAGGTTTGCTGAGTTCCATTTTAGCTCTGTTTATGTTATTCTTCCCAACTTTTATTTCCTCCCTGACACTTCCACTGGAGTCAGCAGATGGCATTTCTCCTGCACTCCAGGATCCCTTCAGGGACTTCAGCTAAAGCATCTTTAACATGGAGCAGTGAAATTTCCCCAATTATAAATTCTATTTACCAGAGAAGCAAAATCTTGGATGTGTGAGCTGAGCATGGGTGTCCTGTACCCTCAGAGGAGAGCAGTTTATCTGAACAGGCTTTTTTATGAGTTCAGTGTATTTTGCAGGGGTGAGGCAAGAAGGGCTCCAGGAGGAATGAGCCAGTGGTGCTGCAGGGTCTGTGCAGGGCACAAACTGCAGCTGCTGATTTCACACAAACCTGACCCATCAGGACACTGCACAGCCAGTTCACCCCAAATTTACCTGTTCCCCCAAATCCCAGCTGCCTCAGTGGCATCTCTTAGGCACAGCCTTGGCATCACCCTGGGCATCACTGCAGCATGGCTGGGGACAAAGCTGTGCTCCACAGGCAGAGCCCAGCTGCTCAGGGAGGGTGGGAGCCCTCCCAGGCTGTGGCTAGTGACACTGGAGCCCATCAGAGGAGCTGTGAGGGGCACAGAGCTGTCTGCCCTGTGTCTCCAGTGGCCTTGTTGGTTTGTCCTGGACAGGAGGGGAAGAATCCAGAGTCAGATCAAATTAGCCTTGGGCTGGCTGTGCCCCATGGAGCCTCCTCCTCCTCCTCCTCGGGTGCCACGTGCATCTGCTTAAACTGGGCTTGTCTCCTTTCTGTCATTAACTCTGTGACCAAGTTAATCTTTTTGGCCGTGTGTGTGAAGAGGAGATAAAGCTCCTTATCCATCCCTCTGGAGTTCTGTGGGAAATGGCTGCAGGATAGTTTGGAGTGGTCACATGAAAGATATCACTGGGTTGAGCAGAGAAAATGGAACAGTTGGTCCATACAAACTGCTCTGCCAAAACGTGTGCAGCCCCCTTCCCTAAGGATTAGTGTTTGCTGTATGTGAGACAAACAAGCCAGGAGAGGAGGGGAACTCTGAGAAATTCAGCATTACATGGAGCTGTCAAATTGCTTGGTCCCTGGAAAAAATAGCTGAGTCAAGTTAGGGAGCAGAAACAGCAGTTGAAATAATTGTGCCAAAAATCCTCAGTTGGCTTTACTGGCCTGGTTGAACAGGGCTGGGAGCAACCTGGGCTAGTGGAAGGTGTCCCTGCTCATGGCAGGGGAGTTGAAATTGGATAATCTTTAAGGTCTCTCCCAACTTAAACCATCCTGGGATTCTGTGATTCACTTGCTGCTCAGCACAGCTCTGGGTTTTGAGGCAGCATCAAGAGAGTAGAGGTCAGAAATTAAAATAGGCATATAATTATTATATATTATGCATATAATTAAAAATAATGCAAAATATTGAAAAAAAAAACAGATAAGAAAAAAAGGCAGAAAATGGGGAACAGAGCAGAGCAAATGAGTTGGGCTCTTGGTTTGCAGGCAGTGCTGGTCCTGTGGAGCAGGGGGGTTACTGCTCTGCCTGGGGGGTGCAGGGGTGGCTTGCAGGGTGCTCAGGGGAGGGGTGGGTCTGGCTGAGCTCTGCCATGTGCAGGTTCAGCCTCCCAGACAACAGAGAGACTCGAGGCTGCTGGACCAGAGAGCACTGTGTGCATTTCCTTGTGCCCAGAGCCCGGGGCTGCCCCTGCTGCAGCTCTGGCATGGGCGGTGGGAGGCCCCCAGGTACCTGTGGGAGGCCCCCAGGTGTTTGGCTGCCTCCATGGTGTTGTGGCCACACGTGCCTCTGTGCCGGGTGCTTTCTCAGGCTGAGCACTGGGATGTTCCCAGCCCTTGCAGGGTGTTACCAGACGTGATGGATTAATGCTTGGGGAGCTGTGAGCTTGGCAGATGAAAGGCACTGCAGAAGGGCTGGGGATCATTATTTGTGGTTCTAATTTATTTGCCATCAAAGGGATGAGAGGGGTGAGAAAATGCCATTTGTTCTGGGGCTGGGAGCATCGGTTTGAAGTATTTTTTTCCTTCCTTTTTCTTTTCCCCTCCCCATTGTGTGTTCCCCTGGGAATTGTGTGGCAGTCCCTGCTCTGTCTTTTCTTCTCTGGGCAGCCGTGTGTGAAGCAGCCAGCTCGGTGCTGCTCTCCAGGGACTTCAAGGGCTGCAGAGTGTGTGGGAAGTGCCTGCCCTGGCCCTCAGGAGCAGCTGATCTCTGGGCACTGCAAATCACCTCCAGCAGCAAAAAAAAGGGAAACATGGAATCTGGAATTTTGTCCTAAAAGCAGCTGGCAGTGCCCCGAGCCCTTCTCTGTGGCATTCAGGGCTTTGCTCGTAGTGGCTCAGTTTTGTGTGCTTTGGGAATTGCCAGCCTGGAGCAGTGGCAGATATTTCCTCCTGGTGCTGTTTGTTGTGGCAGAGCAGCTGTGATTCCAGGGGCTGGGAGGTGCTGGGGAGCTCCCAGCCCTGCTCCCTGTCCCCTTGGCTGCTCTGTTCAGCTCTGGGTTTCTGCACAGCCTGCAGTAGTTGTAGGGTATTTATGCTGGAGAATGAGGTTTTGCCCCAAGCAGCAAATGGAAATTCACCCCTTAGCTTTTTTGTGTTGCTTGTAGATTTTTTTTAAGGCAGGTTTATGCCAGTCCATAACTGCCCATACTCTCAATTAATGTGATTAGAAGCTAAATAGAAGCAGGATAAATGGAGGGCTGTGACAATTCAATAGTTTTTACAAAGCTCCTTGTTACTGCACATGGAGTTTCACAGCTTTCAAAGACTGGGAGGGGCAGTGGGGCTGGGAATGGGCTCAGTGCAGCTTTGCTGCTGTGGTTTTAGCAGGGCTGGAGCAAGCACAGCCCTGCTGGGATGTGATGGGAGCTGAGCAGTGTCTCCTCACACTGGCACTGACCATGAGACACCTGCTTGGGCTGCAGCCGCTTGTGGCACCAGCTGAGTTTTGGATTTCACTTCGAGTTTGTCAGTATGAATTTCAGGAAGTATTTCTTCATGGAAAAGGATGTCAGACATGGAATGGGCTGCCCAGGGAGGTGGTGGAGTTTCCATGCCTGGAGGTGTTCAAGGAATAGCTGGATGTGGTATTCAGTGCTCTGGGCTGGGTGGCAAGGTGGGGATTGGTCACAGGTTGGACTTGCTCAGCTCCGATGGAGCTTTCAGGGCAGCAAATCCCTGTGCTGGCATGACACTTGACATGCCAAATTCAGTTACAGTGAGGACAATGTCTAAAACCAGTTCTTTGTCTAAAGTACAGTATTTTTTCAGGAATTAACTCCAGGTTTTACCATTTTCCCCAAGACAGACATGAGAGTGAGCAGCACCATGAGGAGCTGCTCCGTGGTGGGAGGCAGGCAGGTGCCCAGGACAGAGCAGGGCGTGCACACACTGCAGGGCACGGTGCCACTGCCACCCCTTGCTCCAGCACCAGCCGTGTGTGAGAAGCTGGTGCTGTGGTTCTGCAGTGTGTGTGTGTGTGAGCAGCCCCTCCTCTCTCTGACAGTGCTGTGACCTGGGCTTCCACGCCAGCCTTGCCAGGACGTTCAGGACGTACCTGTCAGCCGAGTACAACCTGGAGACGTCGCGCCACGAGGGGCTGGACGTGCTGGAGAACGCCGTGGACAGCCTGGACGCGCGCAGCGACAAGCACAGCGTCATGGACATGTGCAACCAGGTCTTCTGCCCCCCGCTCAAGTTCGAGTTCCAGCCCCACATGGGGGATGAGGTAACTGCTCACCTGGGGCTGCACAGGGCTGCCCCTCCTCTGAGCCAGCCCTGTGCAATTGTTCCTGGCTCCTCACCCCTCCCTGCTGCCTTCACACACTGCTCTCGGTGCTTCCTTTCCTGATGGGACTCCTGGCTCGTTAGGGCTCCTCCTTCCAGGCTGCCTCTCACTGTGTCTCTCCCAATTAGGGAGCTCTGCTTTGGCTCTCTCTGCCCCCCAGATCTGCACAGGGGAGCTGTGATTAACCTGCTCTAATTGGGAGAGGGCTGCGTGCTGAGCAAAACAGTGCTGGCCCAGGGCCCTGCTGATGGGACACAGGGCAGCACAACCCCCCTGGGGGCTGCAGGGAGTGCTTGTGGGTATGGAGCTGTGTCCCCACATGACCCATGGCATGTCTCCTGTCCCAGGTGTGCCAGGTGAGCGCCCAGCAGCCCGTGCAGACCGAGCTGCTGATGCGGTACCACCAGCTGCAGTCCCGGCTGGCCACGCTCAAGATCGAGAATGAAGAGGTAAGAGCTCAGCTCTGTGGGTAGCACTGCTGAGCTTTCTGGAGCCCTGCTGGTGTGCTCAGGTGTGGAGCCCCTCCCTGGCAGGGCTGGAGGTGCCCCAGGGCTCAGAGTGACTGCTCTGGCTCAAGGTGTGTCCTTCTGCCAGCATGCCCCTAACCCACGCTGTCCTGTCTCTGCCAGGTCCGGAAAACGCTGGATGCCACCATGCAGACCTTGCAGGACATGCTGACAGTGGAAGATTTTGATGTTTCAGATGCCTTCCAGCACAGCCGCTCCACTGAGTCAGTCAAGTCAGCTGCATCAGAAACCTACATGAGCAAAATCAACATTGCCAAGAGGAGAGCCAACCAGCAGGAGACTGAAATGTTCTATTTCACTGTGAGTCTCGGCTCAGGCCATACAGACATGCAGCATTAATTGTCAGGGCTGAGGCCCAGTTAAGTGCTCATTAGTGAAGAGCAAGAACCAATTCAGTCTCTTGAAGTACTTGTCTTCTGTCAGATCTGGCTCTGGAATGCATTTCAATGGCAGGGCACTACATAGGGACTGACAATCCAGTGCCTGCCTTGCTTTTCTTTTGGAAGGAGCAACTGGAGCAGCCAGATGAGATTGAAAACTTATTGAGTGGAGTAGGAGAGGCTCAGAGCAGGGCTCAGACTCCAGATGGGCTCACTGGGGGCCCCATCCAGGGTCTCTTCAGGACTGTGAACTGTGAGCCAAGCCTTCCTCTCCAGCCTGTACAGCTTAAATATGCCCTTGGCCCACAGATGGGCTGAAGGCCCTGGCAGGCCAAGGAAGGCACAGGAGCTGGGCTGTGCTGTGTGTGCCTGCCCTGCAGCTCCCGTGCTGCACTCCCAGGCACAGCTCAGGTCTGCTCTGGTACCTGAAATGCAGGCAACAGCCATGAGTTCACCAGAGGTCTCTTCCATTTCAGTGTGGGTGATAGCCTACAGTTAACAGCATCTTGTGATGTGTTATATATGCATAGAAGAGCTTCTGCTTTCTCTTAATATTGTTATTGTAAACTGGGGGGAAATTGCAATTTTCATCTGGAATTGTGCTTGGGATTGCTTTGGTTTTTGCAGAGATCTGATCTCTCCCATTCTCTGTTTTCCATCTCTTGTGTCCCTGTCCCCTGTTACCTGTGCAGTGCCTTGCTCTGGAGTGTTCTGGGTGTCCTCAGCCTCCCTGTGGCACAGGCAGCGACAGTGTCACCTGCAGCACAGAGCAGCTGGCAGTCCCTGGCTCAGCACTGGGAGCTCTTGCTTGGCATTGTTGGTGTGCACAGAGATGAAGCCTTGGCAGTGCAGGGAAAGCTGCTTTCATTTCCCAGGCCGTTCCCAGAGGGCTGACAAAAGAAAAGCAGCTTTGAGCTCTTTGTTCCGTGCTGCATTCCCGGGCAGGAGGGGCAGCTCCAGGGAGACCAGGCTAATGAGAGCAGCAGGCAGTGGCTGGGCAGGGAGAAGGGATTAGAGCCTGCTGAGCCCTGCAGCTGCTGCAGCCCCCTGAGCAGCAGGCAGTGGCTGGGCAGGGAGAAGGGATTAGAGCCTGCTGAGCCCTGCAGCTGCTGCAGCCCCCTGAGCAGCAGGCAGTGCCCACTGGGGGCTGTGGTGCTTGACCCACCCTGTTTGTTCTTTCATTGCAGAAATTCAAGGAGTACCTGAATGGCAGTAACCTCATCACCAAGCTCCAGGCTAAACACGACCTGCTGAAGCAGACTCTGGGAGAAGGTGAGCTGGGGTCAGGTCCAGGGAGGATGCTCCAGTCCCCTGTGTCACTGTCAGCCTCACCTGTGTGTGTTCTCCTGAGGCACTGATGCTTCTGTGCGTGCCTGCTGCTGCTCAGCTGACCTGTGACATGTAGAATCATGATTTCCTTCAGTTACTCCTCCCACCCTTCTTTGGGAGTGCACATAGAGAGATCTCTGAATCTGGCACTGTGTCCTGGAGTGCTGGGTTACCTCTCCAGCAGCAGACATTGCCACTCCCACCCTCTGCTTCTTTCCTTCCTCTCCCTCTTCTCCCCCAGAAGATTCTAATCTGTCTTTTAATGGTGGGAGCATCAGGTGGGCATCTCTCCTCCCCAGATGCAGTTTTTCTCTGCTGGCAGCCATTCCTTGGGGTGTAGGAGCCAGCAGTGAGGGTGTGAGCACCCCTGCAGCTGTGCCCTGCAGTGCTCTGGTGGTGCCTGATGTGGAGGGATGATGAGAACTTGTGTTTCTTGCAGGTGAAAGAGCTGAGTGTGGAACAACCAGGTGAGCCCTTTCTTCCCGTTCCTTGCTGCTGGGGAGGGCTGGCACTGGCAGGGGGGCTGTGGGAAGGGGGCTTGCTCTGCTGCTGGTGCAGCTGGGTGGGTTCAGTTAGCACCTGCAGCCCCTGTGCCCCACATGCTGCCCCAGCTGCATGGCCTGGAGTGCTGGGCTCAGGGGATGGCCAGCAGCCCTTGGTGCTGCTGCACTGTGGTTTCTGCTGGCTCTGATGTGCCTGGATGTGCTTGGGCAGCACAGCTAAGCTGGGGCTCACAGGGTGACACAGAGGTGTCCATGCTCTCCCTGCCACCCCTCTTCCTTTGAGGACTTCAGTGTGTCCCTGAAATCCTCTGCCAGCTCTGGCTGCTTTGGCTATGAGTGCAGAGCATGCCTGTGTCACAGACTTCACCCCTCCTGCAGGAGATAGGGCTGGCTAAATGTGACAGAGAGGAGCCTTTGATCCATGTCCAGTCCATGGAGCATCTCCACAGAGCTCCAGTGGCTTGCTAGGAGTGTGCTGGTGTTCTGACAGCAAGGCACAGCCCAGCAGCTCCCTGGAACATGCACAGCTCTCTGTGTGTGAGCTTGTTCCAGCCTTGTTTGTGTTTAATAGAATTTCTAGTAGCAGCAGAAAAGGCTGCATTCCCTGTTGGGAGTGCTGGAGCAGATGGTGCAGCCTGGGCTGCCTTGCCAGGCAGGAAGGAGGCTCCTGGTGCCACGAGGTGTCAGGGCTGGGCACCCAGCAGGCACCCAGGGGCTGCCAGGACACAGAGGGACCTTCAGGGAGCAGGCTCCTCCACCAGCTCTGAGTGCTTGCAGTGCTGTTCTCTGCCCTGCAGACATCACTACAGCCTGGGGCAGAGGGCAGGGCACTGATCTGTTTGGGATTCTGTGGTTTTTTTCTCCTTTTTCTGGATCCAGAAACTGAATGCCCTTCATTATCCGGGGGAACTGGAGTGGGAATAGCATTAATGGAAGTAGCCCAAGTAGTGAAACCTGTCACAGGCAGTGGGAGGGCCATCCCCATCCCTGGCATTGCAAACAGAAGCTAGATACAGGAAGGGGGAGGTGTTCCCATTGTCCTCATTCTGTGAGCAGAATGAAATCTGTTTAGGAGCAAACAGGAGCCCCGGTGTTTTTTGGGGTGGCTGTGGTTTATTTTGGATATATCTCCTCACTGCCCTTGGTTTCCTGCTGCAGTGGTGTCCATGTGGGACACACAGTGAGTGGCTGCAGGGGGTGTGCAGCTCCACATCACATCCTCACAGAGGGACTTTTCTGTTTCCCTTCCTATTCTCAGTTACAACCTGTGAGGTCTCACCCTGTCATTGCGTTTATGTTGGTGTTTTGTTGATTTATTTTGTTCCATTTTCTCCCAGGCCCCCATGTCTTCCCCCTAAGCCACAGAAAATGAGGAGACCTAGGCCTCTGTCAGTGTATAACCATAAACTCTTTAACGGCAATATGGAAACGTTCATTAAGGTACTGCTGGCAGGAGGAGTGTCTGAACGCTGCAATGGAATGGGGCCTGGCCTGGCCTGGCTCCCTGCCATCCCCAGGGGGTCCCTCTGGCCCATCTGCACCCAGCTCGGCCTTGGTGATGATTCCTCTCCATAGTTCCCCTTGTGCATTCCTGGCGTTCCTGCCCCATCAGCTGTGAGCTCCAGAATCAGCTGTGTGCTCCAGCTGTGAGCTCTGGATCCAGCTGTGAGCTCCAGCCCCACCCTTGGCTGGTGGCAGGTGCAGGATGAGGCTGAGTGTCCTCCTTGTCCTGCTGCTTCTTCCCATCCCGAGAGGAAAGATGACACAAGCTCAGCCCAGCAGCAGACACAGCCCCTTTCCCTTTCCCACACGGCTGATGGGTGGTCACCCATCGTTGTGGCTGAGAAGGAAGGTAAAATGACCCCAGGAAGTGTCTGCCACTTTCAAGGACTGCCAGCCTGGGGCAGAGATCCTGTTGTAGGGTAGCCAGGGGATCCTCAGCTTTGCACACAAATGCATCAGGAACAAGCACAGCTGCTGTCTGCATCCTGCTCTGGAGAAAGCTTCAGTGAAAACTCCTCAGTAAAGACAAACTTGGATTAGGTGACTAATAGGCATTGTCTGCTGGGTTTATTCCCTCCAGCTCAGCCCTAAGCCCGAGGGCAGTGTCTGTGCACACCCCCAGCACAGAGAGTGCAAAGCCTGTAATCCCATTAGGATTGGTGATTACTCCTGTCTTAAACTGGTTTTTAAAAAAGTAATGCTCATTAAACCCCAGCCTGTTCAGCACTGAGAAGGAGGAATTACCTGCTCTAGAAATCCATCTGAGCAGGAGTGTTCTGTGCTAGCAGACACCCCTGGGGGATGGCTGCCTGTCCCTGGGGTGTTCAGCCTCACAGGCACCTGGGCCATTGGTCCAGCTGTCCCCATGTCACCCAGTGCCCCCCTCAGAGCCTTGTCTGTGCCCCAGGCAAGGTCTGTCCCTGTGCTGAGGCTCCTGGAACACCACAGGTTGAGCCAGGGAGGGAATGTGAGGGGCTGTCCGTGCTGAGGCTGGGCTGCAGCGTGCCCAGGGCTTTGGGAGGGAGGGAGGGAGGGTGTCCCACAGGCCTGTGTTGGCCCTTGCTGAGCTGCCATTGCATTGAAGCGTTCATGGCCTCCAGAGGAGATGCTTGCCTCTAACTGAACTTATCCCTGCTTAATCTGTTCTCTTTTTTCCACTCTGCTGCTTTTGTGTGTGCTCAGAGGAAGGAGGAATGCACGAACGAGGAATCAGGTACTGACTGAGACCTGTCTGTGACACGAGGGAACTGCCCAGAGATGCCACTGTGCTCTGCTGGGGAAACAGCCAGAGTCCCAAAGAGAATTGTGTCCACTTGGGCTGTCAGACATGGCCCATGGTCCCCTTGAGCTCCTGCCACAAGGGGAGAAGCCAGAACTCACCACTGGTTCAGACTCAGGCACTTCATTCCACACACTGTGGTGTTTGTTGGGTTTTTTAGCACCTTTCCACCTATTTTGGTGGAAATATTGTTGTAAGCTGTGTGATGGGAGGCTTTCTCCATCAGGTACAGCACAAGTTTGATTTCAGCTCAGCATTCCACCTTTGGAATAGCTGGGATCCCTCGTGGCAGTCTCCTGTCTGAGCCAGGCAGGGAGCAGCAGTGTTCACACACCTCAGCTGCAGCTTCCTTGTGCACTCCTGGCTGCACACAGTGTCCTCAGTGCTCTTTGATGGCTCCATGTCTGTAACCCCTCCTTTCCCTGCCTGTCCTCTTACTAAACTCCACAGCACTCATTTTCAAATCTCTGGTTTTCCAATCTTTAATGCACTTCCCATGCTTTGTTAGCAATAAACCAGTAATTTCTTCTCTTTTTTCCTTTCCTTTGCTGCAGGATTCAGGACAGGCCATTCCACTTGTGGTGGAAAGCTGCATCCGCTACATCAACCTGTATGGTGAGTTGGCTCAGGACAGGCCCAGGAGCTGCAAGGAATAAAGCACTGAGTGAGCAGAGGGAGCCAGCAGGGACTGCAGGGTGCCTGCAGCCCATTCTCCATGGGCTGGGTTACAATGGGCTGTGCTGCAGCACTGGGTGGCTGCTGAATAGTGAGCTTTTATTGGCACGTGCCCAGGTTCAATTGTTCATTTATTAGCATGTGCCCAGGTTAAATTGTTCACTCAGGCCATGAGCCCTTTCAGCACCTTGATCTGGGTCCTTGCTTGGAGAACAGGAGCAGAAGTGAGGTGCAGCAGGCTGTCCCTGCTTGTCCCTTGCTGTCCCTGCTTGCTCCAAGCCTCTCTGGTGCATCGACTCCTGGATTCTGCTGCTTCTACCTGCAGGTATTGCCCAACAGTTCCAGAAATCTCTCCTGAAGCATTGTTCTCTTCCAGGCCTCCAGCAGCAGGGCATCTTCAGAGTCCCTGGCTCCCAGGTGGAAGTGAATGACATCAAGAACTCATTTGAGAGAGGTGTGTACTGGGTGTGCAGGTACAGCAGGATCCCTGCCTGAGCAGGGGTCCTTGGAGGGAGGTGGTGTGTGCTGGGTGCATCAACCATGCTGTGAAGCCTGTGTTAAATAAAGCCTTTTCTGCTAGGAGACATGAGCAGATTTTATCCCTGTTGGGTTTCTCAGTGCTGTGTCTCTGGCAGCAGCAAAGAGTCACCCAGGGAAGGAGTGTGAGGAGCAGGGGTGTGTGCAGAGGTCTTTTCCACACTCATTAAAAGCACAAGAGCCATTAAAGGGTTTGCTGGGGATCCTTGTTCATCCTTCCTGAAGCAGTTTGCCCAGGGAGGTGCAGCATCCCTCCCTGTGCCTGCTGCCTGTGGAGGCACCAGTGAATCTGCAGAGAAAATCACACTCAGGCTGCCAGGCCAGTGAGAAAGGGAAAGCAGTCCTGCTGTCCTGAGTGGAGGGGGGCTGGCACAGGGACAGTCCTGCTGGGAATAGTGACCCTTAATCCTTGAGCAGCATTGGAAGGCTCAGGATGAAGGTGGATGGGCCAGTGGATAAGGCAATGTTATTTTCAAAGGCTGGAGGATTTGCATATCCAATTTAAGATGAATTAGTACCCAAATCTCGGGGACACTGAAAGCCTTTCACGGATTTGAGTCAGTACAAAGCTGTCCAGAACCCCTGGGTCCATTCCAGAGCTGTAATTGTATCCTCCAGCCAATGCTGCCCTCTCAGGCTCTCAGCACTGTCCTTCAGGCCTCCTCAGCTTTCCTTTTGGAAAAGGATTGGTGCCATCAATGCAGAAAATGTGCTGAGCTGGAAACAGCGAAGGAGAAACAACCAATATCATCCTTGTCTCCTGAAGGTTTGAAATCCCCCAGTGGAACTGGTTTTCAGGAAAAATCAGCATTGCCATTGCACATGAGGAGAGTTTCTGAATCCTGGGAAATTTGGGTGTTCCACTAAATGAGGAAAACCACTTGTGTTAGTCCAGCTTGATAGAAAACGTTTTCTCTGGGCAGGTGAAGACCCCCTTGCTGATGATCAGAACGAGCGAGACATCAACTCAGTGGCTGGAGTCTTGAAGCTCTATTTCCGAGGGCTGGAAAACCCCCTCTTTCCTAAGGAAAGGTTTCAAGATTTGATATCTACTATAAGTAAGTACATGTGACAGCTCTTTGAGGAGAGGAGCACTAAATGGGGCAGGTACACCTGATGGCAGGTGGGCAGTGGCAGCTGCTAGGAAAGGACAGGAGTGAGAGGGGAGATCACTGCTCTGGGGGGATGAAGGAGGCAAAATGAGCTTGAAGAGGTGATGGAAGAGCTGCCCATTCTGGCTACAGGTCACAGGAGAGATACTGGGGTGTCTCAGCTGCAGGGCACCAATGGGGCAATGTCTGCCCCAGGCCTTCTCTCAACTTCAGTGCCTGTGCTGCTCTGCCCCTGCTGAATGTGCTGGGGATCCTGTGATGCTGAGGCACAGGGGTGGGCTTGTGCCAGAGCAGAAGAATGTGCTCTCATTTCTCAAGAACAGTTGTTTGATGTAGTAGCTTTAGGAAATGCACTGTTGCTGTTCAGTTTTGGTGTGTAAAGCAGCACAGCACACATGGGAGACAGACAAAGGAGGTTGGTTCTGCACCAGTTCCATGCCCTGGACAGGGATTTGCAGTTTGGCTTAGAGGGGCTGCAGCACTGGGAGCCTGAGGGCACAGCCTGGGAGAAGGGGATGGGTCCCCTGCAGTGCCAGGATTGTTTGGTGAAGTGGCTGCCTGTGTGCTTGCAGTTAGGCTTGTGTTTTACACCATCCCTAATTAATGCAAATTTGCACAATTTATTAAGCTTTTGGGAATTTTTTTGCAGACGTCATCTGTTAATTTTCTGGGTGTTATTCTCTTATCTCTCTCTATTTTTCCGAATTTAACAAGAATCTTTCTCATCTTTTCCCGCTGCTCTTGCAGCCTTTTAATTAAGGATAGATTTTAAATAAATTAAAATGCCTTGTTCCTGTTAAAAATCCGACCTGAAGCACAGCTGACTGTGCCATGTAAACACACACAAACACACAGGCTGGACACTTGGTGTCCCAGCCTAGGCAGGGTGAAGAGCCTTTCCTTTTGTTCTTGGAGGGCTGGGGGTTTCTGTGGAAGCTCCCCAAAGGCACAAAGGGGCAATAGAGAGGTCAAAGGGCACTTTTCAGTCTATATGGGGCTGTCCTTGTGTGTGCAGTGCTCATGGGTACCCTGTTAATTCCTGGATTAAGCCCAGTCTAAACGTTTGCTCAGTGAGAAAGGCAAGTGCTTTGAGAGTTTGTTCCCCTGGGTGTCAGAACAGATATCTATTGTCTTAGGGTGTTATCCAGTTTGTATTTAGTTGGGTTTTTTTAAACAAATATCCTCTTATATAAAACCAAACTGAAGTAGAGAACCCAGCAGGCAATAATGGGATAAATCAAATGGAAAAATTCCACATGTGAAATACTATAAAGCTATCCATCTTGGTCCTGAAGCCAGATTTTGCTCAGAATTTTGATTTAATGAAAGCCTAGCTACATGTTGTCAGTGAATTTTATTGTGATTAGCAAATGGCATAGTTTGAGCCAGAACAAGCACTTGTGTGTGATCTGCCTGCTCCAGAAAAGCTCTGGTGCTTTCCTCTGTGGAACAGCAGCCACAGGATTAAGTGTACAGAATCCAGGGGGACTTTAGGGCAGGACAGCCCCGGGTGACCCCTTCCCCTGGGAGGGAGCAGGTGTCTGATGGCAGCTCTGGGCACTGGAGAGCAGTGACCCTCAAAGCACTGACTCAGCTCATCTGTTTCCTAGGAATTCCTAATTCCTATTCAGAGCAGCAGGAGGCAGGAGCAGAAGGGCTCAGAAGGATCCAATGCATAACCCAGAAGAATAACCTGAATAAGAACCTCGTTTAAAAATCTGCCCTAGAAAATCAAGCAGTGCTCTGTTTTCAGTGCCACTGAAAACTCAGACTCAGGCTTTTGAGGAACAGAGGAGTTGTTGAGGAATGAAATGAATAATGCATAAACATGTATTTTAAAAATGAACCCACAGAAATGTCTTTATTTGCTGTTCATACTGTATCTGACCATAGGAATTCCCCACTGGAGCACAAGTGTTCCCCATTCTCTTTCTGCACCTTAGTGCCTGACTCACAGATGACCTCTGGAGACAGGCTTTTGTCTTCCTCACTTACTGGGCCACTAGATCTGGAACAAGTCCCTCTGGTGCTGAGCTGTCTGGTCCTGAAAAGGTTTTTAAGGATATGCTTTGTATCCATGTGTTCCAGAAACTGAGAACCCTGCAGAGAGAGTGCACCAGATCCAGCAGATCATTGTCACTCTGCCTCGGGCTGTCATCGTGGTCATGAGATACCTCTTTGCTTTCCTTAACCAGTGAGTGTTTCCCTGCCTCACCACGTTCCTCTCCTGTCCCTGTGCCAGGGCTCCCCTGTCTGTGCTGCCCCAGCCCTTGGTGCTGCTGCCGTGGGGAGCTGTGCCTGGTCCTTGCCCAGCCTGGCTGTGAGCCTGGGGCAGGGGCCAGCTGGGGACGGGGCTGGGGCTTTGCTGGGAGGTTTTGCAGGCCAGCAGGGGCTCAGCAGAGCTCCCTGACACGTGTGCTTGCAGCCTGTCCCAGTACAGCGACGAGAACATGATGGATCCCTACAACCTGGCCATCTGCTTCGGGCCCACGCTGATGCACATTCCTGACGGGCAGGACCCCGTGTCCTGCCAGGCCCACGTCAATGAGCTCATCAAAACCATCATCATCCACCACGAGGGCATCTTCCCCAGCCCCCGGGAGCTGGAGGGGCCCGTCTACGAGAAGTGCATGACCGGAGGGGAGGAGTACTGGTGAGCTCTGCAGGGTTCCTGGGTGCACACCTCCCTCAGGCCAGGAGGCTCCTGCACACTGAGCCCCTGGATTTAGTCTTACCTGTCAGAACAGGCAGTTTCAGCAGGTATTGCATTCTCTTGTGCTGACTCAGTATCATAAACCTCAGTAAAAAAATAAAAAGAAACTTCTTCCAGTGTAGACACTAATATCGATGAAGATTTTTTGAGCTGCAGGTCACAGAAGCATGTTGAGCACAATGGAATTTTAGATAAATTCTATTCAAATTCATTCTAGGCTGGAAATTTTTGAGTAAAGACTCATAGTTCCATCATAATTTGCCATTTGGATGAAATCCCTTGGCCCAAGGTTAAGCCAAAACTTCCAGTTCACTTTGTTGCTGGAATTCTAAACCAGCATTCAGGTCGGGTTTAACAAACCAGAATCTATAACAGACTTGAACTGATTTCTACAGGTTTCATACATTTCTGAGACCTTGCCATGCCTGGTACTGTCACCTGCCACCACCCCTCCTGGTGCAGCAGAGCAGCTAAAGCTCACTGTGAATTAGGGAGGGGGACATTTAACTTGGTGTCACTTTGTGTTAGCTTTGCCAAACTCTGCTAAAGGCACCAGAGCCAGCAGAATGTGACATTCTGGGTGTGGTGTGAGTGTCTGCTGTTCTCAGAGCAAGTCTGGGGATCTGCTGTGATTTGAAATCACAGAATCAGAGAATCACAAATCACACAATTAGGAAGGTTGGGAAAGTCCTCCAAGACTGAGTCCAACCTTTGGCCAAACCCCACCTTGTCACCTAGACACATCCAGTTGTTCCTTGTGCACCCCCAGGGATGGGGCTGCACCAGCTCCTTGGGCAGCACTGGGTGTGCTGGGTGCATTGGGAGCAGTGTCCTTGCTGTGGGACTGACAGCCTGCTGTGGGACTGACAGCCTGCTGTGTGACTGACAGCCTGCTGTGTGACTGACAGCCTGCTGTGTGACTGAC
>VXBI01013041.1:231756-271731 GCA_013397375.1 Toxostoma redivivum
GACAGGTTGCTGTGGAGCAGTGTCCTTGCTGTGTGACTGACAGCCTGCTGTGTGACTGACAGCCTGCTGTGTGACTGACAGCCTGCTGTGTGACTGACTGACATCCTGCTGTGTCCCCCTGCAGTGACAGCCCGCACAGCGAGCCGGGCACCATAGACGAGGTGGATCATGACAACGGGACAGAGCCACACACCAGTGACGATGGTGAGAGGGGCTGGGGCTGTGCCAGCAGGGCTGGGCATGCAGCAGGGATAGGGGCTGGCTGCTGCATGGGCTGGGCTGCAGCAGGAGGCAGTGCTGTGCCAGCAGCACGAGGGGGGAGTTTGGGAAGTGCTGCTGGCACTGCTGTGGGGCAGGGAACCAAGGCAGGGCTCACTGTGTTGGAAGGGCCCTGGGGAGCTGAGCACCTTCTGCTTCTGACAGCTGCTGCTGCCCTGCTGTGTCTGCATGGCACAACACATCTGTCCTGCAGGGCACAACACATCTGTCCTGCCAGGCAAGGGCTCACAAGGCAAGAGGAGCCAGGGAAGGGCACAGGGAGCCAGGTGGCTCTGGGCACAGGGAATGGCACACAGTGCCAGGGAAGGGTGCACAGGGAAGGGCATGCAGGGCTGGGCAGCTCCAGGCCTGCTCTCAGCTCCAGGCAGGAGCTGACAGGCTGGCACAGGGAGGCAGGGGAGCTGCTGTGCAGCCAATTTCACACCTGGGTGGCCACATTAATGGCTCTGATTGGGGTTTCTGAGTGATGAGCTGTGGTACCAAGTGCAGAGCAGAGGAGTGGCTGTGTTTTGGGAATTTGCATGTTCCCTCTCCGCCTTGCCCTGCTTACACTCCCTGCTGGTAGCCCAGTGTTGTGTCAGGGCTGTGGGAGCCCTCCTGGCTCTGTCTCCTCCAGAACACTCAGTGTTGATCCCTGAGGTGTTCCCAAACACTCTGCCCTCACATAAGGGCTGCTTAAAGAGCAGAAGATGAATCTGCTGAAGTGCCTGGCCAGCCCCAGGTGGGGCTGGAATGGAGCATGGGCCCAATGCAGCATCTCCCATGTCCTCCTTTGGTGTCCCCTCCTCCAGGAGGGTTTGGTCCCTGAGCAGTGTTGGGTCACACACTGGTGGCTGCTGAGCCCACAGTCAGTGGTGAGGCAGAGCAAGTTTCCATTTTAATGAGAACGAGGCAGGTCTGGAGGAACTTGCCCTGTTTGGCTTTGTCATTTTCTGTGTGCCAGTCTCCAGGTGGGGATAAGGGCTCAGATAATGAAGGCATGTTAATGCTCCCTCAGTGGCAGGGGTGGCTCGGGGGTGGCAGCAGTCTGCCACCCAAGCAGGGCACGGTGTGTCCTCTGGTCAATGGGGGAGAGGCACTGCTGCTGCTTTGCAGTTGTTGCAAGGGTTTCTTTAGGATGCAGTGTCCTCCAGCTGAAAACAGATCTGAATATGAGCCAGACTCTAACAGGCTCCTCAGTGCCCTTGGGTGCCCCTGCAGCTCCTGCTGTGGCAGGAGCTCCCATAGTGAAGTTCTGCCTCAGCCCTCCTGTGTGTCAGGCCCTGAGCTCGCAGTCTGTGAGTCGTGGGTGCTTGGTAGAGCTCACATGAGGAGAAGTGGGGAAGCAGTGAGGCAGAGTGCTGCAGATAGCAGGGGGCAGAGCAGCTGCCTGGCTGGGGCTGATACCATTATTTCCATGGGGATCCCCAAAGGGGCATTAGTTGCTCATCAATAATTCAGGCCAAACTGTCTCCATGATAAGGAAGGGAAGAGGAGGTAAGTGAGGTTTGATCACAGCATCTGCCATGGCTTGACAAAATCTCAGGCTGGAGGATAATGGGGTTCTGTAACCAAAGGCAGAAAATGGAGTGTGGGTGGGGATGCCATATGTACAGAGGGAGATTCCTGCTGCTCCCCATCTGCTTTGTAGCTGTTTGTAATTGCCAGTGGTTTGTGAGGCTGAGGTTGGTCCCAAGAAGCCTGGAACAACAATAAGAATGGATCAGTCTGAAAACAAGGCTTGTGCTCAGGGTGGGGTGCTCTGGGGACGCTGGGCAGTGGCAGCAGAGGGTCTGTGGGGCTCAGGCTCCCTGTGGGGCTGCCCTCTCACTGTGCTCTCCCCCACAGAGGTGGAGCAGATTGAAGCCATAGCCAAGTTTGACTACATTGGACGATCTCCACGGGAGCTCTCCTTCAAGAAAGGAGCCTCGCTGCTGCTGTACCACCGGGCTTCAGAGGACTGGTGGGAAGGGAGGCACAACGGGGTGGATGGGCTCATTCCCCACCAGTACATCGTGGTGCAGGACATGTGAGTAAAGTGAGGCTTCTTGCACAAGGTCCACTGCAGTCACCTAAAACAGTCAGTTTTGCTGAGGTTTAATGACTTTGGTGAGAAATCTGGGCCTGTGCACTTCTCCCTCTCCATGTATTGACTCCATTTGTTTCTCATTTGGGCTGATAAAGACCAGTCCTAATCATTGTACCTCAGTGTACCTGGGCCCCTCCTTGTCTCTCATTGACTCTCCAACACGGGGTGAGCCAGGTAAGGGGCTGTGATCCCTGGATTGTGTGGTGCTCACCTGGCCTGGGGCAGATCCCAGGGCCCTTTGCAGGTGCTTCTTCTCTTAGAGTAGTGTATCTGGAGTCATCACAGGGGATGGGGAGGCAGATGTGCACTGCCACAGTGGTGGCCTCGGTCCAGCTCCTTGTTCACAGTGTGTGGAGTGCTGAAGTGGTGGTGTTCAGATTGGCATGGTGTCTGGGCCCTGGCTCCCCGGGGCACAGCCCTGTCACTGCTGTGGTCTCCTTTCCCCAGGGATGATGCATTCTCTGACAGCCTGAGCCAGAAGGCAGACAGCGAGGCGAGCAGCGGGCCCCTGCTGGATGATAAAGCCTCCTCCAAGAACGACATCCAGTCCCCAACAGATCATATCATGGACTATGGCTTTGGGGGAGTGATGGGCAGGTAACTCACATTCCTGTCACCATGGAGGTGGTGGCAGTCACAGCTGTGGGCAGTTGGTCTGTGGGGTAGGGCAGGATGGGAGGGAAAGCTCTAGTAAGTACTGCAGGGTAACATGAGCTTGGAGGGGATTTCATGTGCACTGCTAATGGGGATTTAACATTTCCAGAGGATACAGTGGGGCCCTGAGCCACCTGGCATAGTGGAAAATGTCCCTGCCCGTGGCAGGGGCTTGGAACAAGATGACCTTTGAGGTCCCTTCCTACCCAAACTACTCTCCTTTCTTGGTACTGGCTAAAATACTTGTCTTCCCTTTTTCTGGAGTGTTGTGAAGCAGGGCTGGCAGGCACTGACTGCTGCCGTGCTGGCTCTTTGCAGGGTGAGGCTGAGGTCTGATGGTGCGGCCATCCCCCGGCGCCGCAGCGGCGGGGACACGCACAGCCCGCCCCGGGGGCTGGGGCCTGCCATGGACACCCCTCCTCGGGCTGCAGCCTGTCCCAGCAGCCCCCACAAGATCCCCCTCAACAGGGGCAGGATCGAGAGCCCCGAGAAGCGCAGGATGGCCACGTTCGGCAGCGCGGGCAGCATCAACTTCCCCGACAGGAAAGCCCTGGCTGAGAGCCACCCTCTGAGATCCAGCTGCGGCTCCACCCGCCACAGCAGCCTCGGGGATCAGAAATCTCTGGAAGCAGAAGCTCTTGCTGAGGTAAGAGGGCTGGGAAGGACTGAGAGGCTGAAGGGGGGCTCACTGTGGGCAGGCTGGTGTTCACCCCATCACTCCTGGTGTCAGGATTCACGCCCTTTGGAGCTGGTGACCGGGCTCCTGCTGAGCCGGGGAACACCTTTGTGCGGCCAGTTTGGGCTTCACACCTTGTCCTGTTCCTCTCTGAGAGCTCCTGTTTCCCTGGGAGCTCTCAGACCAGAGACCCCCTGTGCAGACAGGCATGCCAGGATAGCGGGGTGCAGGGCAGCAGGGGTGCAGTGGCACACTGTTCCCTGGTACAGGGATGCTGTGGCACAGTGTTCTGTGGCACAAGGCTGCTGTGTCACAGCGCTGACGTTCCTTTGTCATCCCCAGGACATCGAGAAGACCATGAGCACAGCGCTGAACGAGCTGCGGGAGCTGGAGAGGCAGAACACGGCCAAGCAGGCGCCGGACGTGGTGCTGGACACGCTGGAGCCCATGAAGAACCCCCCGCTGGGCGCCGCCAGCTCGGAGCCGGCCAGCCCGCTGCACACCATCCTGATCCGGGACCCCGAGGCGGCCATGCGGCGCAGCAGCAGCTCCAGCACCGAGATGATGACCACGTTCAAGCCGGCGCTGTCGGCGCGGCTGGCCGGGGCGCAGCTGCGGCCGCCGCCCATGCGGCCGGTGCGGCCCGTGGTGCAGCACCGCTCCAGCAGCAGCAGCAGCTCGGGCGTGGGCAGCCCCGCCGTCACCCCCACCGAGAAGCTGTTCCCCAGCGGCTCGGCTGATAAATCGGGCACCATGTAGGCGCTGGCAGGACGGCGGGAGCGGGGCTGGGCAGGGCTGGGAGCCCTGCTGGGGAGCCCCCGGGGAAGGAAGGAGGCACTGCGGGGCCCGGGCCTGGTGCTGCACAGCCGTGTGTGTCTGTACATAGGTGTGCACACACCCCATCCATGCACAAACACTTCCCCAGCTTGTCCTGCGGCAGGAGGAGACGGCAGGTCTACGTGTTGGCACTGGAGGACACGCTCAGTGTAGAAGTATATATTAAAAACTTAAGTGTACAGAATTCAGTGACTTTTTAAAACAGTAGATTTACCTCAGAAACTGGCTCTGAAATGTCCTCTCTTGAGACAGTGGGTTGGTCTGGGTTTCCGAGGCTGGCTGTGTGCACACGGAAGCCCACGCTGCAGCAGCTGTGTGTCAAGCAATACAAGGCCATCCTGGAATTTTTTTTCTGTACCTCTTAGCATAAAAAAAAAAGGGATGGGAATACAGTGGGGTCTGTTCACTACTGGGCTGTGGAGAAGAGCTGGAAAATCCATGACCGTGTGTGTCCGGCCAGCTGGAGTCTTTCCAATCCTGAATCCTGCGATGTTTTCATGTGCCCATGATTCCCTGGCAGCAGGGACAAAGCAAGGTGTGTGCCATGAGTGGGAATGGAGTGAGTGTCATTGGTGGGACAGGGTGAGCTGAGTGCCATCACCCTTGTGCAGGAAGAGGACGCTGCTCTGCACCGGCACCGTGCAACGCTGCTGCTCTGCAAGTTGTCAGAGTGAACAAAGACTGGTGACCAAACCTGTGGTAAAGCATGGAGTGACTTACAGAGTTTGGAGATTCTTCATCTCCCTTTCCCCACGTGCTTTTTCCCTTTTTTTTTTAATTTTTTTTATCAAAGCCCAACCCAGTGGTCTCTCGAGAGTCAGGCCTGAGCAGCAAGGAGGGGTCTCGGGTCAGAGTGGTTGTCCTGCATGAGAAGCATGAGCCGTGTTTGACCTCATCAGATGCAGAACTGGTCTGATGGGGGATACTTTGCACTTTCTGTACTGTACCATATAATACAGCCGTTTGAGTTTATGCAAAGGAACCCACACTTTGTTTAACCCACAGAAAAAATATGCAGAAGGCTGAGGATTGCATGGTCCTGTCTGATACTCCAGATTCCTGTGTAAGCACTGAATCCAAGATGCTCCGTGCTTCTCCTGCAGCTTTTCCTTGTACAGATTTCCATGCAATGCCCCATGGTTTGATTTGGCATTTCCCATGGCCATGTGCTAATGTCTCCTGCCTTCACCCTTCCTCCTGCTGTCTCTGATCTGCTGCTCTGTGCCTGGGTGAAGACTCCTGCAAGCTCTCCTGCCTCACCCAGCAGCCACCTACCCTGCCTGGGGCTTTGCTTGTCCCCTCCCTTCATCTTCCTCCTCTCTGCAGCGCTGCTGCGGACCCCAGCTCTGCAGGAGGAGCAGCCTGACTGCAGTGGAGGCCCTGAGCAGGCTGGCAGGACCTGTCAGTGCTGCAGTGGCTCGTGTCCCCTCGGCTGGGGAGCTCACACGTGTGCCATGCTGCCTGCACATCCACACCTCTGCACCTCCGTGCTTGTCCTTCCACAGCTGCACCCCATACCCGCCCCTCCACCCCTGGCAGCAGCCAGAGCTGCCGTGGCAGCCCCTGGGACCGGCTGGTGCCCGTCCCCTGCCCATCTCACCGTCCCCTGGCCCCGCTCTGCCAGCCCTGTAAATACTGCTGTACTTGCTTAACTGCTCAGAAGTAACTGTTAACCTGTAAACTGTACAAAAATAGGCTGAAATTAGGTAAAGACAATGCCACTCAACAGATCTTTGCACTTAGTAGGTAGCTCAATGTAAAAATAAACCCAGTAATAATAATAGTAATGGCGAAGGGAAGCGAAGCCGCCGGCAGCCCTGGCAGAGCCCGTGGGAGCAGCTCTGCCGTGTCCCTCGCTGTCCCTCGGCAGGGCAGACGCTGTGTGTGCTTGTCTGTGAACGTCCTCGGTGTTTGGTTCACGTTGGTGTTCATTTCTCCATCGTGCCCTGCTCCTGGCACAGCCCCCAGCCTGGCACAGCTGCTGCAGATGTTCAGCCAGGCTGGGCTGGTCAGGGACCTGTGCTGGGGCAGGAAGGACCCATTTGGCACCAGTGCTGTGTATCCATTGCCAGTAATTACTACTTTTGTTTCCATTTAGTTCCTGGAGAACGTTCACTTTGCCAGTTTTCTGTTTTTTATATGCTTTCTGAGATGACTTGAGAGCAAACCCATCTTCATTAGGGGTTTTATTTCCTCCCTTCTTACTTTTGACCACATGGTACAAATTCCAGTGTCTTTCTATTAAATTATTGCCTTTCGTTTGTTTTGTTTTGTTGTGGGTTTTTAATACAATTGTTTTCTTATCTTTAAGTGCCTTTTTGAGCACCAAAACAAACGGTTGGAGTTCAGGCCTGGGGGCTGTGCACACATGGGTTCGTCTGGGCAGTTGTGTTGTGCTGGGGGTGATTGCTTTTAAAGTCCTTCCATTTTTCTGTTCAATGAAAAGGGAACCAAGACTTTTTGTTGGAGAATAAACTCCCCCTTTGTAATATGGTATTCCAAGTGGAGTTTTAACTACTGTAAATTTAAGGGAAGAAATGTATTTTTCTGTAAGCGAACTTGGCACGAAATTGAACCACGTACGTTGTAGGAGCATCACACTGGAACTCGCTCATGGTTTGTGAGTGACTGACTCCAATCCTGGGTCCCTCCCTGAGGGCACAGACTGTGTGTGGGCTGCAGAGTTCCCAGAGCTTCACTGTGACACCCATGGCTGAGCTGGTGCTGGAGCTGGGCTGGCTGAGCTCTGCTCAGGACAGGGGTTCCTGTGCTCTGGACAGTGGCTCTGCTCAGGGCAGCAGGGGTTCCTGTGCTGTGCAAACTGTTCTGGGCTCAGCTCCTGCAGCCCTGCCCTGTTCATGGCTCTGTGATGGTGTTGGGGGCACCACAGTCCCAGCCATGGCCTGTGATGGTGCTCAGGTGACACCATGGCCGTGTCCAGCTCATCCATCTCACCCTGTGAAGGTGCTCAGGTGGCACCGTGGCCCTGCCCTGGGCAGCCCCCCAGCCCCTGAGCACAGCCCCGGGGCAGCCATGACTGCCAGGTGTGTTGCTGAGGCTGCAGTCCCTGCTGGGTGGTTTTTGGATGCCAGGTGTGTTGTTGCAGTAGCAGTGTTGTGGTTCTCCCGGGGCAGCAGTGATGTCCCGGCTCTGGTTTGCTTTGTGTGGCTGGGCTGTGAGGGCTGGTGGGGACGGGGCTGGTGATGCTGGGAGGTCGTGGGGACCGCCGGCTGCTGCCCCTGTACCGGCCATCCTCCTCCTCCTCCTCCTCTTCCTCCTCTGCTGTTGTCTCTGTAGCGTGTGGTGAGATGCTGTCAGCTAGAGTGTCTGAGTGGGTCCTCGTGTGTGCTGGTGATGCCATGTAGATGAAGCCACTGGTTGGGTGTGGACTCATCCTGTTGAATAAACTGCTTAACTTTTCTCAAACACGTTGTCTGTGGTTTCAGAAGATTTGCTGCCTCTTGCCTGTGTTTCTTCCCCACACCCTCCCACGCCCCGGAGCATCCGGCCGTGCCCGGGCAGTGCAGGCACTGTCCCTGCAGCCGTGCGTGGCTGCTCGGGGGATAAAAACCTCAGGTTCTGAACAAGGAACGGCGCTGCTCTCTTCAGGCTGGGTTATGTCTCTTCCCATTACTTTTTTTTTTTTTTTTTTTTTTTTTTTTTTTTTTTTTTTTTGCTGCTGGTTCGTGGCTTCACTTTCCTCCCATCACGGCAGCATGGCGAGGCAGAGACCTCCCTGATTCCATCCACCATCCATGCAGTGGGGCTCGACCTGCATCCCCCGTCCTTAATTACCCCTCGTTAATTGGGTTAATGGGCTCAGCCTCAGGGGCGGTGAGTGCAGGAGGGCTCCGGGCTGTCCTGGGCACCCTCTCCCCCGCACCGAGAGCAGCTGGCAGCACCAGGCTCCGGTTCTGGCACCGGTACCCACTGCGGGGGCGTCCTGGGCACCGCCCTGGGGAAAGCCGGGGGTGGCTCCAGCGGGGCCCTAGGCAGGCGCTGGAGGGCGCCAGCTGTGTGCCAGCTGTGTGCCAGCTGTGCGGGGCGCTTGGGAGGCCTCTGCGGGCTGTGTGCCCCAGGTGTGCTCGGTGTGTCCCAGGTGTGCCCCAGCTGTGCTCGGTGTGCCGCCGTCCCGCCTGCCGCCAGCAGAGGGCAGCAGCGCCCCGCGCCCGGCCGGGCCGAGCGACCGGATCCTTCCTTTTCCTTTTCCTTTTCCTTTTCCTTTTCCTTTTCCTTTTCCTTTTCCTTTTCCTTTTCCTTTTCCTTTTCCTTTTCCTTTTCCTTTTCTTTTTTTTTCCTTTTCCTTCCCACCGGCTGATTGAACTGCAATTAATACCTGAACTGTTTCTCTCCAGAGAGTTCAGTTACCCGGGTGAGGTGTAATAATCATTAACTCTAAGTGTGAACAATAAATTGAATGTATTTATTAATTTCTATGGGCCGAATGCAGCATTTGCATTGAAATTACCTTCCCACAGTGCTGTGCTCTGACACGTGTGTAGATTTCCGTCTAAAGTTAAAAATTGTTTTAACTGGTGAGTGTTTGGGAGCCCCTCCTCGTGGGCCAGGGGATGGGAGCAGTCCCTGAGCAGTACTGGGATGTGCTGGGGTGTGCTGGGATGTGCTGGGATGCACTGGGATGCACAAGGCACAGTCCAGGCTGTGTCACAGACCTGGCCCAGGCTCCTCCATCCCCATCCCGATTCATTGGGATGAGGGCAGGGAATTTTGTCAAGGGAAGAAGTGCTGGAGTGCAAAGGCAGGGGCAGGCAGGGAGGGCTGGGGGCAGATGCTGTCCCTGCTGTCCCTGCTGTCCCTGCTGAGGAGGAGCAGCTCAGCTCTGCCGTGAGCTCTGGAGGGCTCCTGGTCCTGCAGCTCAGCACGCATGGAGCCACTCTCCACTCACTGTGTGTGCTCCAAGGGGCACCCAAGGGCACTCTGGCACCTGTCTCACTCACAGCTAATGAATGAAAAAATGACACAGAAATGAAATGTAAAGGAAATGATGCAGAACTCAGTGATTAGTGCCTTGAACCTGGACTCAGAGTGAAACGAGTGCTCTCAGTCCTGCTGACTGAATCAAATAATTCAAATTACTAATACATTTTAGCATTTTTTTCCTGTGCAAAGACATTAAAGTGCTTTTAGCAAATGAGGTAAAGCTTTTCCATCCGTGTTTAACACTAAAGCAGAGCAGTGAGCTGTGGGTGCCCAGGGTCTGCTGTGAGCTGATGGCAGGGCTGTGCACGCTGCCCTGTCCCTGCTGGGGATGGCCCCAGTGCCCAGCCAGGCTGGGAGCAGAGCAGGGATTCCTTCCTGTGGAGCCAGGGCCATGGGATGGGCTGGGCCCCTGAGGGCATGGCTCAGCCCAGCATCCCAGTTCAGAGGGACTTTGCAGCCCCTGCTGCTGTTCCAGCTCAGGTGTGGCTGCAGATCCCTTTGGCAGCAGCTCTGACCTGCCTGCACATCCCTGGTCCTGAATAGTTGAGAGTTGCTCTGTTACACTGGCTTTGTTGCTGAGGGTGCAGGTTTATTGCATCCCCATTGCTGGTGGCTGCACCTTGCCCAAGCTGGGCCATTCAGGGCCCTTTTTCCTGCCTGATCCCTCTGCCCATGGCAGCCTCGGTGTGTGGGGTGCCAGCAGCTCGGGGCAGGGCAGCAGGGGTGAGCCCAGTGGCAGAGATTTCCCTGGGTGTATCTGGGGATGTTCCCTGTGAGCATGTGTCTGAATTTCCTGTGCAAAGAAGAACAGACTCATTCAGACTCTCTCAGAGGAGATGATTCTTGAACCTGGTGAGGTTTTTGAGATGTCAGCTGCCCTGGCCCTGCCCAGCCACAGCTCCTCAGCCGTGGGAGGGTCAGTGCTGGCCCCAGCCATGCTGCTGTGGTTGGTGCATCCTCAGCTTGGTTTCAATTCTAGTGTTTTTCTTTGAATGTTTCCTCCCTGCTCCAGCACCAGGCAGAGCAATGCTCCCTCTCCCTGCAGTGGAGCCCTTCCCTTGGCTGAGCAGTGCTGGTGTCTGGAGTGTTGCTGGTGTCCCCAGCTGTCCCCAACCCCTGCCCAGCCCTGGGCTCCAGCAGGGCTGACTGAGCCCATTCCCCTGGGGAGTTGTGCTGGACCCTGAGCCTGAGCTGGCTGCAGGCACAGAATGAAAATAGGAGTATTTACCCAGCTTTTGATAACTTTTTTATTTCCCCTTAATATACACCTATAGCCTCACTATAGAAACACTGGAAACCAGACTTTAGCAGGCCTGAGGGACTGCAGCATTATCCATCTTCTGTAAATACTGTGGAGCAGTTGGAAACCTTTTAATGATCACAGCTCAGCTGGAAAACAGCATCACATTCCTGCTGCCCTTTGGGATCACTTCCCTTGCTTGTGGGGTGGGGGGCAGCAGCTGTTGAAGCGTTTTGCTTTAAGTGTTTAATGAGATAAAAGTGTAATTTGCTGGATTTTAAATATCTCATGCATCAGATCAGCACAAGCATTGCAGGTGAACCAGCCCTGCTCTGTTCCACATAGATGCCTCTTCCCTCCCCAGGAATATTCCAGAGACTTGGGCTTGGAGTCCTTGGTGCTGCAAAATCAGGAGGTTTGTGTGTTGGAAATGAATCTTCAGCTCTGGAGCAGAGCTTATCCCAGACCTTTAAATCTAATAACAGCCTCCTGTCAGTGTGCAAAGGCCAGGCACCCTCTGGCAGCTCCTGATTCCACCCCAGCCCCAGCAGCATGGGACCCAGCTCTGGACATGCAAACGTGTCTGTTCTGCCTAATGAAGATAAATTTATAAATCTCTTAATGAAGACACGCAGCTGCCTGGGGCACTCCCAGACTTGGCTGGGAGCTGGTGCAGATCCCCTGGCTGCTGTCCCAGGGCTCCTGCCCTGAGGGATGGGGCTGGCTGGGCTCTGCAGCCTGCCAGAGCCCTGTGACTGTGTGAGGACAGGGCTGTGACCAGTGCTGCTCACCAGCCCGAACCCCCCCATCCCGCTCACACTAACGAGCTTGTTTCCCTCCTTGATGTGCCTTGGCTGACAAGAAATAAGTGTCCTTGCAGTGTTACCCACCCCCTCCCTGCTGCTGCTGAGCACTAATGGAACTTCTGTTGGATTTCTTCCTCTAAACTGTTGTTGCACCCGTTTCTTTTTTCACCCCCTTCAAGACAGCCTTTATAAAAATAATATATTTAGCAATGACTGGTCAAGTGCAGGAGCTGGCAGAGCTGTGCACAGAGCAGAGCAGTGCTGAGCTGGTGAGGCTGTGGCCATGGCTGAGGGTGAGGAGGCTCTCAGCAAGGCTCCAGGGTGACAGGCAGCCTTTTGCTTAAAAGAAAAGAAGAAAAAAAATTCAGTCTTACGTAAGTCCAAACATCTGCTAGTGCATGACTAATGCCTTCCCTCCTCCCTGGTGTGGCAACTGAAGTCCATGGGAATGATATAAATGATTGTTTCCTGTAAGGAGTTGTACATTGTTCACAGGGCTTTTGGGGACAAGGCTGGTGTGCAGCCACCCCTTCCCTTGTGCTGTTGGCTGCTGGCTTTGGATCCAGCTGCTGCTGGCCCTGCTGCCCCGAGCTGACAGCAGCAAATCCAAACACACTGTCCCTGCCAGTGGTGCCAGGGTGGATTTATTGCTGCCAAAGTCAGCTCCACTGGACAATCCCCTGTGTTCAGAGCTGAGCTTCTTGATGCACAGTCTGACAGCTGAATTAGCTGAGTGCTGGGCTGTGGGTGTGCCCAGGGTGGCAGCCTCTGGTGACACTGCTGTGCCCTCCAGACCTGCCTGCCTGGCACTGGGGTGCTGGTGCCATCCCCAGGACTGGGCTGATGGCAGCAAGTGCAGTGACAGAGCCAGGGTCTGCATCCCCTTGGTGTGTGAATGTGTTGGTGAGGGCTGGTCTGGCTGAGGAGAATGTAAGGAAATGTTTTACACACCCAACAGCCAAAGTGGCCCCCAAATGTGGTTTTATTCCCACAGAGCTTCCCCATTCTGGCAGTGGTACTCTGCAGCATTTTTATAACTTTGCTCACTTGTTTGCCTCTTCATTCCAGTTTAAACCTTGTATGCATCTGGTGCTCCCTGCCCATCCCAAGGCTCCCACCTCCCCACAGGATTCCTGTGGCTGCCAGTCTGCCCAGTACCACCCAGCAGGGAACAGGGCTAATTCCTTCTGTGCTGAATTTCTATTGACACATCTTGAATTTTGGTCTGGTTTCCCTGCCTGGATCTCTCAGTTCTGGACACTCTGGGTCTGTGTCTGGCCAGAGCAGGAGCAGCTGCTGGGTGCAGCAGAGGAGAGTGCTCCTGGCAGATGGATGGATGGATGGATGGATGGATGGATGGATGGATGGATGGATGGATGGATGATGGATGGATGGATGGATGGTGCAGGGTGTCTCAGCTTCCAAACGCTGCACCAGCCATGCTCTGGGTCCCTGCTTTCCATGGTCTGGGACATTAACTACTGCCAGAATTACTAATGGGCTTCTGCTTTTAGCCTGAGTGCTGCAGGCCACTGCTCCAAGGTGGAAATCATGGAACCAATTAAGTAATTACCTGGTGTTTCAGCTGCCAGCACTCAGAGGTTCTGTTTTTCACCACTGGCGTCAATCCCAACTCACATCTCACCCAGACTCATCAGCAGTGCTTTGTGCACTACTGGAGCTGGCTGCTGTGCCAGGACAGGCTGGAGCTGCTGTTCCTGCAGCTGTTCTGGTGACAAATGGCTCCTCCTCCCTCAGTTCAGTCTCATTCTGGCACATCAATCCGGGCATAAACAGGCTAAGCGGAGCAGAAGGCGGAATTGCCTCTTCGTAGCTCACTTGTTCTGTTTTACCCTCCCTTGTCTGATGAGCTGCAGCTCACAGTGAAATGCAGAGCAGGCTGAGCTGTAGGTGGCACACAGTGGCACGAGGAGCAGCCAGGCTCTGCTGAGGCCCCATGATCCAGGGAAGTCCATCTCCAGTGGCTCCTGGGACTCATCAGCCAGGCAGACAATGCTGGAGTGTGGTGACACTCACAGGGACAGGGCTGGAGGGAGGCAGGATGGCAGGGACACAAATTCATAGCCCATGGCAAAGCAGGGAAGCCTTGCTGGTGGAAGTTGTGTTCTTTATTAAATCAGAGCTGGGAAGGCTAAGGGGGCCAGAGCCCCATGAAGAGATCTCCTGCTTCTCTTGCACTTCCCAGTAATTAACAGGGAGGATAAATGAACCTTCATCTGCATGTTTGGGGAATGTCTTGCCCTGGCAGAGATGGACTGGAGGGAGCTCTGCTGCCCTTGCGTTGCAAAGGCTGAACTGCTTCATGTTTAGGAACAGGATAAGGCAGCAATGAAGAGGTAAATGTATTTACCACTGTACATACAGCAGCAGAAGAACCCAAACAGATTTTAGCAAAGGAATGAAGTCCCAGCAATGGGCATTTTGGTGGCAAAGCAGCAGCCATATGGCACAAGAGACTGGGAACAATTTGTATCCAAACTCTGCTCCCAAGTCCTTCAGCTGAAAAAGGCTAAATCTGTGCAGGAGGATGGAATGTCAACTAAGAAACACTTCTATTCATGTGTTGACTCTTGCCTTTGGATTTCCCCTCATTTCCCCATTTTCTCTGCATGGGAATGCAAATTGTTGTTTCGTATTTGCCAGCCCCTGCCTATAACCTTCATCACAGGTCTCAGGTAGAATGCAGAGTGTTGTGTCCACCCCCAGATCTGGAATAACTGCCCAGGGGATCACTGATAGAAACCAGGCACTGGAAAGTAAAGTCATCTCCCAGTGAGAAGGAAGGGTCTTGGCCTTTCCTGGGGCTGGGATGTTGTTTCTAGGCTCTTGCTGGTACTTGTTCTCAAAAGAATCCTCATGTTTCTGCAAGCAGCTGAATTAATTTAGCTTTTTTATTGTTATTATTCTTGGTTTATTTTGAGTGGTGGGGAAGGGAATTGCACCCAGGCTAAGAACCAAACAGCCAAAGAGTGACTCTAAGGCACAAAGCTGGCAATGGAATACACTGTTGGGAGACAACCAGAGAGAATGGGAAGTATTCCAGACCCATCACTGTGTCTAAGTGTGCATGGATTATCAGTGTGGGAGTTTTTATACTGGAGTAGTTTGGAGCTAGTGAGATTACTCATGATTTTTACAACATTTACTAGATCAGCATCAGTGTCCAAATGGGAGCTATCTGCATGTGCAAAACAACATCTCTGAAACGTCAGCAAGGGTTGCTGTTGGCAGGAGGCCAAAGGCAGCAAAGGCCAAATCACCCCTGGCTCGTTCTGAGACTCCGTGTCCCTGTCCCAGTCAGGCTGTGCCTGTCACCTGCTGCCTCCTCTGTGAGCAGCCACTGCCATTTCATCCTGCCCTCAGGTCACACCCAACTCAATCAGCATTGGCTTACTATGAAATGCCCTGAGTGATTTTACCCATCGTGTCCATCTTGAAGCACTTCAGGAGAAAGTTTAAATATTATTTAAATATATTCCTTTGGCTGCTAACTCTCACAGCATTTTCATGGAAGTTTCCATGCTGCTCTGTAAAACTGTAAGATGCTTTTGGCTGATTTATGTTGGCCTAAAATCATTGCAGTAGACAAAAAAAAAAAAAAAAAAAAAAGGATTTCATTTGTGCTTTCAAGTAATTTCTGTGTGAAATGACCAGATACTTGTGGAGCCAAAGCAGCAAAGGTTGGCTTTGAGGGACCTGCCAGCACAACCTGTGCTAGGGTGATAAATTACCTGCAGCACGTGGGCTGGGAACATTTTAACTAGTGAAAGGTTGTTAGCATTTCCTGTGGTCTGTGTGCTTGGGAGGCTGGGCTGGGGCTCCTGGCACTGCTGGCTGGGGAAAGGGCAGGGGGCTGGTGCTGAAACAGAGGCTGTTAGCCAAAAACTGACAGGAGATGAAAACCAGCACCTCTGCAGTCTGTTGTCTTTGAACATGGCAGCACAAAGCAGCAGCAGATCCTGCAGGGCTGAGCCCACACCCCTCTGGTTCCTCACTCCAGGACATCCTCTGCCTGCCCCAGCCCTGCAGCTGGTCCTGCTGGCTCTGGCTGGGCCAGAGTTAATGTTCTCCCCAGAGGCTGGGATGGGGCTGTGTTTGGGACTGTAAAGTGAGCTGGTTTGGCTCTGTCTGAGCAGGGCTCACACAGAACCAAGGCCTGTCCTGCTCCTTGTACTGCCACGCTGGCAAGACAGCTGGGAGTGCATGGGAGGGGAAAGAGCCAGGAAAGGTGATCCCAGCTGGCCCAAAGGATGTCCCAGAGCACAGGACATCACGGTGATCCCAGCTGTCCACAGGATGTCCCAGAGCACAGGACATCATGCTCAGTGCACAGGGTGGGGGTCATTGGAGCCCTGCTGTCCTGGAGGTGGCTGAACACCAGACTGCCCATGGAAGGTACTGAATGAATTCCTTTACTTTGCTCACATGTGTGACTTTTGCTGCACCTATTAAATTGTCTTTATCTCAAAGCCACAAGTTTTCTCACTTTTACCCTTCTGATTCTATCACTAGTCCCACTGGTGGGGGAGTGAGGGAGCAGCTGTGTGAGGCTTGGATGCTGACTGGGGTTTAACCACAACAGTGTTCCAAAAGTCTCAACATCAGGCTAAATTTAGTCTTGTAGAAATCAATAAATAGTTGCCAACTTTAACACAAGGGCAGAGCAAGGTCAATGTTAAATATTTCTGAACAATTTTACCCATGGTTTCAGGTTCTTCTTTCCAGTGGGGAGTGACATGATGAGAAACTTTCCACTGCTTTAAATATTAAGGAATCTCTGAAAATACTTAGAAACAATTAACTCAAAATGTTCTCTGGTTTGGGGTTTGATATTTTCTTTTTAAGTACAGTATGTTCTGCTGAGTTTTCATCCATCTATAATGAAGAATGTCCAGTGACAAAGAGGCAGACCTTGGTGGAGTGTTGGGTTTTAGTTTCACTGAAGGCAGCTGAGGATGAGCTGTTTGTCATGGCATGGAGGAAAACAAGAGTTCTGCACGAGGCACTGAGCACCACGGGGGAACAAATGCTCTTTACATTATTAAGTTGTGCACAACCAGATGGGAATTATATAAAACTCCACTTATATATTTTGTCTCAACAAGTGAAAATAAGTAGCTTTTGGAGATTTGCTTTGTCAGGCTGCTCCACCTCCTACTAAGCTTTTCCAAACATTTTTCTGCCAACAGAAAAGAGCAACAAGTTTATGAAAATGCAGTTGGGACCTCCTGATATTTTAACTTAAATGAATATTTTGGGAGCTTGGAAGGAAGAGATATGTTCTGTGCTTTTAGCATGGAAATAGTTTAATCTGTGTTTTATTCAGCAGCAGGCTGTGTGTATGGTGCTTGGCTGTAAATTCACTGCCCTTTGCTCTTCATCAGTCCACTTAAACAAAAAATAAACGTGTTGCTGCAGAAATGGACCCATGAACCCTCTGTGCCCATTCCTGGGTGAGTTAATTCCCACCCAATAAGCTCCTGTCAGAATGTGTGAACCAAGATCTGCTGCGTGCACCAGGGAATGAAGAGAACAGAAAATTGCAGGAGTTTGATACATTAGTTAGGTCACAGCTCACAGAGAGAGCAGAAATTGACTCCTTAAGGTGAAAGGGACAAGCACTTTAGTGTCAATGACACTATTCTGTAAATTTCAGCACTTTTGGCAAGGGGCAGGCAGTAACCAGATCCACTCAAATATATCAATTATATATTATATCCACTCAACTATATAAATATATAAATTCAGAGATCCTCAGTGCCCAGGAGCAGCTCTGATCACTCCCTACGGGCCGTTTCTGTGTGTCAGGCAGTGTATTTTCAGGCAGTGTATTTATTTTCAGCCCCGCCGTTCCCAGCAGAGCTGATGCGGGCGCTGCCCGTCCCCATGGCAGCCCAGCCGGGCCCTGGCGAGGAGCGCAGGGCGGACACGCACCTGGGCGAGCGCAGGTAACGGCAGGTAATGCACACAGGGAGGGGCTCGGCGCAATCCCAAACATCACCCACACGGCTTAGCGGGCTTAGACTGAGATCACCTGGAAGAGACAGATGAGGACACATGTGCATCCTGTGGGATCGCTCAGACACAGCTCAGGCACATCTCGGCTGGCAGCGGAGCAAAGCAGGGAATGGCAGCGGAGCAAAGCAGGGATGGGAACGGAGCAAAGCAGGGATGGGAACGGAGCAAACCAAGGATGGCAGCGGAGCAAAGCAGGGATGGGAACGGAGCAAAGCAGGGATGGGAACGGAGCAAAGCAGGAATGGGAACGGAGCAAAGCAGGGATGGGAACGGAGCAAAGCAGGAATGGCAGCGGCTGCGAGCGCTGCGGGATGCGCNTGGGAACGGAGCAAAGCAGGAATGGCAGCGGCTGCGAGCGCTGCGGGATGCGCAGAGCGGCGATGGGAGCTGCCCGTTCATGTTCATCCCCAGTGTTCATCCACAGCACTCGGAGCTGCCCGAGCACGCGTTTAATTTGCCTTCTTTACAAACGAAGACAGTTTTGCAGCTGTGCCACCACTCTGCCCTCAGAGAAGCCAGGGCAGCGGAGTGTGCTGAGGGGGATGGACGGGCCCGGCTCCTGCGGCCCGGGGCGGCCTGCGGGGAATGAGCGCTGGGGTCGGGCATGAGGGGCAGCGGGACCCAGCCCCGCCCCGGCAATGCCCGGCAGTGCCCGGTTCGCTCTCCGCGCTCCCCATCCCGGTCCCCGAGCTGCCCCGGCAATGCCCCGTTGGCCATGCCCGCTCCCGGAGCTGCCCCGGCCGCTCCCGTCCCGCTCCCGTCCCGCTCCCGTCCCGCTCCCGTTCCTTCCCGGCCGCTGCCGGAAGCGCGGGCGGAAGCGCGCGGCGCTGAGCGCGCGGATCCGGGCCCGCCGCGCTCGGAGCGGGGCCGCACCGGGACCGGATCGGGGCCGCACCGGGGCCGGGTAGAACCGCACCGCCATGGCCCTGGCGCTGCCGCTGCTCGAGCCGCCGTGGCCGCCCAGCCTGGCCCCGCTGAAGGTGCGTGCGGGCCCGGAGCGCGGAGGGCGGGCGGGGGTCCCGGGGCGGTTCCGCAGCCGGTGCCGGAGCGGGCCCGCGCAGCTGCGGGCCCTGGAGCGGCCGCGGCGATCCCTGCCCGGTGCCGGGGCCATCCCTGCCCTGCCCAGCCCTGCCCTGCTCACCGCGCTGTCTCTCCTTGCAGGCCGTGGATGACTTGCTGCGCTGCGGGATCTGCTTCGACTACTTCAGCATCGCCGTGATCATCCCGCAGTGCTCGCACAGCTGTGAGTGCCGCGGGGCCAAGGGCCGGGCCGGGTCAGCCTGCCGACAGCAGGTCCTGGAGCCTGCAGGAAACACGGACAGAATCTATTTACAAGGGCCTGGAGTAGCAGCACAAGGGGGAATGGCTTCCTGCTGACAGATTAGAGATTTAGAGCAAACTGTTCCCTGGGAGGTGGTGATGCCCTGGCACAGGGTGCCCAGAGCAGCTGTGGCTGCCCCATCCTTGGAAGTGTCCGAGGCCAGGTTTGGACAGGGTTTGGAGCAGCCTGGGGCAGTGGAAGGTGTCCCTGCCCATGGCAGGGGGTGACAGTGGATGGGCTGTAAGGTCCCTCCCCACCCAGACCGTTCCAGGGTTCTGTGATTCTCTCTGCGGTGGGAGCTGGGAGGAGCTTTGCAAGATGGAAGGAGCCAGAGCCTTCCCTTGTGTAGTTCCTGCTCTCATACAAACACGTGGCATCGGGCATTCTTCATTTAAATATCTTTCTTAACATCTTGAGGGTGGTACAAATACAAAGCTCTATGTGGAGGGCACTAAGAGCTCAAATTTTCCGTGCTGCTCTGTCTGCCCTGGGCAATATCTGCTGGAGCCTGGCCTCAAGTGGTTTGCTGAAGCCAGATTAGAGGGGAAGTACCTTGCCTTTCTCACGTTAAAATAAATGCTTGTAATTGTTTGGTTCAGAAACTGCAGCACTTCCTTCCCTGAAGGGGGACATTGTAGTTTGGCAATGAAGTTTAGTTTAGCTTGGCAAAGCTGTCACCATTGAAAGCAGTGTGGGGAGCCACAAAAGTGGGAATTGTGTGCACTTTCTGGTGGTGCAGCCTGCCTGGGGCTCCAGGAGCAATCCTTGCTCGTGGGCCTGGATCTGTCACTTCATTCCTGTTCATACAGTTAAAGCTGGTTTCTTTTCTTTATGGGTTTCTCACCCTGTATCACTCCTTACTATATATGTAGTAATTTTTAAACATTTAATGGATTTGTGGTTTTAAGTGTTAATTGGTGCATTACACCAGGTTGGATTTGCTTTGGAGCAGCTTGGTCTAGTGGAAGGTGTCCCTGCCCTTGGCAGAGATGAAATGGGATTAAATGAGCTTTAACGTCCCTCCCAACCCAAACCGTTCTGGGATTAATTAATTAATGCTTCTTCTGCTTTTCAGATGTATTCCCAGAGGGGCTATGGAGTATAGATCTTTTTCAGGAGCTGCTGCTGAGTGTGTTCAATGCTGAGACTGACCCATGATGGTCTAGTGAGGAAATGTCTTTTCCTGGAGAATGATGAGACTTTTTAAATCCTTAATTGGCTGTGAAAGCTGGTGGATAAATTGACAAAGTGTAACAAACGCAGAAATTGACTGTGACAATGTGAAGCTTATGTTGTGTTTCACCACCCAGTCTGTGGAGGCATCCTGTGATGGTGAGATGGCATCAAGCTGTCTCTCAGCATTTCAGGCTGTCTCCCCTCCATCTTAGCCTCTTCTTTCAACAACAAGTTAGTATTGTTTTGGAAAGGGGCAGAAGAGCCTGGGAATCGAGGGGATTGAGTTTGTTTGGGGTTGTGCAGGAAGGTGAAAGTGATCAACATTAATCGTGTCAAAAACCCAGCGTGGTGAGGAGTGAGCAGTGCAAACTCTGCTGGGGGGTGGTGGCTGAGGAAGGGTTTTATACTGGGAAACAAAAGGAAACAAACATCAGCTTTAGACAGAGGAGCTGATATTTGTTATTGAAACATGTTTGCATAAAATTGGCAACAATGATCATCTCAATTCCGTGTCGAAATGGTGTCTTTTCAATATTTGTGTATTGTGGAATAGCTTGCATGTATTGTACAGTAAGGAAATGCACAATCAAGGATGTGGAACTGCATTTGGAATAATGCTCAAAACGATGTATTTCCTTTTTCCAGATTGCTCCCTTTGTATCCGCAAGTTTTTGTCCTACAAAACTCAGTGTCCAACGTGCTGTGTGGTAAGTGTGCTTTCGGTTTTTTCCCCTCACTTTATTTTGATCTTTTGGCAAATCTCAGGAGCTTTTCCTTTTGGACTGTGCCGAATAATCAGTTCTGATTGCATGGTGAAGTGTGGTGCTCTTGCATCTGGAATTCTCCTGTTTCAGAGGTGCTCTGTCAGTGCAGGCAGAAGGGGATGGAGCATCAGGCCTGGGCTTTGGCTCGGGGCTGTGAGTCCAATCTGTCACAAAACATTTAACATTAATCTGTAAAAATACTCCATCATTTAAACCAGCAGTGCTGAAACATAAGTGCTTAATTTTCTGTGTGTAAGTGGCTCCATTTAATCTCAAAATAAAAAAATAATAAAACCTTTGTTAAAAAGAAGAGCAGCGAGAGTTGCAGTGAGGTAAAAATCAGAAATTGTTTAAAAAGAATGAGTTGAATGCACAAAGGCATCTCGTAATTAATATTTTAATTCCTTAATCAGAAGATAAATGTTTCCCTTAATCAGTCTTCTTGCTTTGTTGCTTAAGGTTCTCACCACCTTCAGAGGATCTTTGGCTTGGTTTTCAAAATTGTTAGACCTGTGCTGCAATAAACAATTATTCCTTTGTTGCTTTAGCTTTATGCTTTGCTTTTACCTATTATCCTTAATATCCAGACTTAAATTCTCAGGCAGTTATTTTAATATGAGATATTTTTGGGGAAGAAGTGTTTACCCTTTAAGCATCTTAATTCCTGTAGCACTCTAGTGGGGGAGTTGAGGCATCGAGCCTAGAAGCAAGTTATTGATCACTTGAACATTTTCTGGGCACTTGCTGTTTTCACTGCATTTGAATGTTTGTTTGTTTAGGTTTGTTGTTTTTGTTTGTTTTTTCTTTTCTTTGTTTTTTTTTAATAGGCAGTCTCAGAATCTGACCTGAGAAACAACCGGCTTTTGGATGATCTAGTGAAGAGCTTTAATTCTGCAAGGTATTTCTGTAATTTTATGGCTACTGTCTGTGGTCTGGCAGCTGGAAAGGTGTGACTGTCTGGGGAGGAGCAGTGCAAAAAGAATAGTGTTGTCACAGGAGCATTGGCAGAGATGAATGTTTGCACCTTGAAAACCCTGCAGTGTTCTGGTGGAGGCTGCTGCCCACTCCAGGGATGGGCAGCTTTTAGTGGCTTGTCTTGGCTCTGCCCCTGCTTGGCTGCAGTGTGTAAAGTCAACAGACATGTCAGGATTCTGGGGGGGAAATAATGGGAGTGAAGATTTTCTTCAGGATCCTTCCTGTGTGTGCAGGGGGTTGTGAGTAGAAGGATTTGTCCAGTGGTAATGGTTACTCACCTTGCAAGAGCATTCCTTTGGTGGAGTCACTGGCTAGGAAAAATACAGGTATTGAAAAAAAAATTGGGAGTTTTCTTGAGTAAGGAAAGTAATGACATGCTGTGCTTTAACTGGATTTCTTACCTACTTTTCTGTTTGGTTTTAATTCATTTTTGAGTTTCACATCCCTTTAAAAGGCAGGAACAACAAAATAAATACGACTTGGTAAATTCTCACAACAGTAGATACATGAAGCTCCTTGTATTACCTGTCTGTTTTCTTTTGGTGAGAAGCTACTCAGTGATTTTCTGGGAATTCTATGGGTGTTCCTGTCTCTATAGGAGACCAATGCACTTCCATCTTTTTCTCTAAAGTTAACTTGGAGCTGGAATCAGTGAGACTCTTGGCTTTGTAAGTGACAAGAAGCATAGTTCAGCTGATGGCTTTGTTTCATGAGAGAATTTTTCTCTGATGAAGATCATAGAATGTAGATAGATCTAATCTTCTATATGACCACTAGTAAATTTAATTGATTTATTTGAGTAATTTAAATCCTACAGTTCCACTGTTTCAGCTTGAATTCTGGTGCTTCCTTGTGATAAATAGATTACTATTTTTTTGTTAATGCCTAATTTTGTAGGGAACAAGTAGTGCTGACTTGGATCCATTATGATATTGAATCTTAAATGTTAATTTTTTTTTTTTTGGACTGCTTTAATGGATCTGTATAAATCTTACCAGTGAGAGTAGTTCAATAACCTTTCCTTTTGTGACTTGGAGTTCAATCAATTCCTCACGTGGAGTTGGATGAGGAGGGCTGTGGAGCCCAGTGTGGCTGGGTGGAGGGAAGCAGTGCAGGGAGAGGCTCCTGCTGGCTGTGGCAGTGGGACAGACTCCTCTGGGAGTGCAGGAGTGCTCAGTGAGCTCCAGGCTCTGTCCCCTGGGCTGCCCTGAGCTGGGGGACACTGCTGGTGTGTTGAGGCTCGTTCACTCAGAGCACCACTGCTCTTGTACAGGACATTTTCTGTCTCCCCTCTCCTTCTCCATCTGCTTTGTTTCCTCTTGGCTGTGTCCAAAAGCAAATCCACAGTCCAGGGCTTGAAGAGCTCAGCATGTTTCAAAGATCAAGTGTGTTCTACCTTGACTTTGAGCCTTGGGGAGTTTGATGTTTATGAAAATGAGGCCTTAAATCTTCTCAGCATTTCACAAAGTGCAAACCCACTACTCAGGTCAGGCCTGGAGGGGAAGAAAATGGTAATGTTGGTGGCACTTAGAGGGAAAACTGCTCTAAGGTCAGTGCATGCAGGGAATGGGAATATTCCAGCCAGGGTGGGAGCTGATCCCATTTACACCCTGCCCAGCACTGGGTGCTTGCAGGGGATGGGAGGGAATGCAGCTCAGCTCCCTCCCTGTTCAGAGAGGCTCTCAGTGGAACTGGAGCTGTCCTGGGCTTCTCGTGGCCATGATGTTGTGGGAGAGGGAGAAGAACAGTTCTGAGCAGGCACCCATGGGTGCAGTGCCCTGGGGAAGGGCAGCCCTCACCCAGCAGGGCATTGCCAGGGGCAGCTTTCTGTTCCCTCTCCTGTCTGTGCTCTGGGGCTGAATTCATGGCTCTGGCCAGGCCAGGAGAAAAAGATGAGCAGGATTTGCAGCAGCTGTCCTCAATGCAGAGTTCTCTTAGCAGTTGCAGTGAGGCCAGTATCTTCAGAAATAACGTGCCAAGTTTTGTGTGGTGTGTAAAAAATTGATTTCATTGCCCTCTACTAAAGAGATTATTCTGAGAAAATTTGTCAGGTTCTGCATCACCTTGTTAGAAAACTTAGCAATAGAAATTAGAGTTAGACTTGCCTAAGTAGAAAAGTGGTAGTCCTTGCTGAAAAGAATCTCTGCTTTTCTTCATACATAGGGAAGAAAAACGTTTTTACTGTCAAGTTTCTGTTTCCTAATCAGGACAGGTAGTGAGTCAGAGGAATAAACACATCGATTGTGGGTGCTGGAGAGAGCAGGTGCTGTCACTGCTGATGCAGTGATTGAGCCTCCAGCAGGAATGCAGGAGGAATTTCAAGGAGATCCATTGCCCTTAGTGCAGCTGGGACTGTTCTGTGTGAGTTGTTCCTAGGGAGATTCACAGCTCTGGCTCTTCCTTGGAATTTATTTATGTGGAAGCCCTAGATTCCCAACAACTCTGCTTCATTGCTGCTTCAGCAAGAGAGAAGTGAACAGAAAATGGGAATTGTAAAATGGGAACCAGGAGCCTGAGGGAGGACACTTGGTTTTTGTGGGTGTTACAGATCTGAAGGAAAAGATGGGGAGCTGTTGATGCTGTTGTTGAAGCAGAGGGAGGGTGCTGGAGGGAAGGATGTTAAGAAACCATCCATCTTTAGGTAAAGGTGGTTTTTAACCCCCTGCCCTGCCCCATCTCAGTGACTGAGGAGGGTTTGGGTCGTGGTGTTCTGCTGGATCTGGGCTCACTGGCACCTTCAAAGGGAAGGACACTGCTCTGCCCATAAACTGAGCTGTGCTGCAGTTCCTGCTTTGTGCCAGGCAGGTAAAATTCTGTCAGCTCAGAGCTCACAGCAGTCTGTTAAATCCTTTAAAATATCACAGATAACAGAGACCGTAGGCAATGTGCAGAGGCTTTTGAACATGCTGTAGAACTGATGTTTGCTGCAGGATCAGCTCCCAGCTGGGCTGGCCAGGCTGGTGCTGCCAGGGGCTGGACCCCTCCATCACTGCCTGCTTTCTCTGGGCTTGCTGAATGATGGATGAGCTTCCAGCCCAGTCATGCTTGCCCGAATCTCTGCAGTCACACTGTCAGGGTTGCTGTGATTAGTGAGAAATTGGAGTGACAAAGTGATGTTGAGAGCCCAGGGCTGTGCCAGGAGTGTCTGCTGTGCCCTGGCTCTTCTGTCTCTGGGGCTGGGGTGTGGGACCATGAGATGTCATCACCCAGCTGCTCATGAGCCCAAAAATCCAAATTCTGGGAGAAGCCAGTGTGGGACTGCTCTCTCCTCTTGTTCCCTCAGTCCTAGCATTTTCTGTATTTTCACACCCAAAAAGAGCATGTGCTGGCAATCAAGCATTGAGGTTCTCAGCACCATGCAGTGCTGGCTGAGGGTTTGCTGTGATGTTTGCAGGCAGCAGCTGCTGCAGTTGGTGCTGGATGCAGCCCCAGCTGCCGAGAGCCAGAGCAGTGCTGGTGCTCGGGCAGAGCCTGCACAGGGGCCAGGGACCCCCAGCTGCCCCAGGAAGGACACAGGCTGCACCTCCAGCACGGCAGGACTGCCAGGGACTGGCCTGAAGAGTTTCAAAAGCGAGGAGCCCCACGACCTGCACAGCACTTCTGCAGAGGCTGCTGGCAAAGACAGCAAAGTGGGGTCACAGGAGATCCCTGGGTGCACTGAGAACCATGAAAAGCCTTCTACATCTGTGCTGAAAGGAGACAGGAAAGGTGAGGTGTTTGGTTTGTGGTTGTGTCCCGCTCTGTCCCCCACGTGTGGCTGGCTGTGTGTGTCAGGGGAGCCCCAGTGTGTGGCCCCCATCCTGTCTCTCTGTTTTTCTGAGCTGTGCTGGCACGTTCAGCCCTGCCCCTTGAACTGGCCCGTGCTGCCTGCTCATCACTGCTGCTGTGGGACTGCTCTGCTCCAAGCATGTTCTTCACAGAGCTTCAGCTGCTGCCAGGGAATTCAGTGGAATTCAGCACTTAGAGATTCCTTTGCTTTGAGTAACAGCACTAAATAACAATAGTTGTGCAACAGTCTTAGTGAAAATGAAGTCATTTCTCTTCCCCTTCCCCCTAATGACTAGACAGGCACTGGCATTTATTCTGCTCTTGTATCCTTGAGTAACCAGATGCAGGTTATTTTATAACGTGTTTGTTAATGAGGGGTGAGCCTGAGCTCAGAATGAGCATGGCAGCACTTCTGTTAACATCTGTTCACACACTCTGCAGAAGAGTCATCTGCTTTATTCTTCTGTAGTTCTAGAGAGTTAGGGTGAATTTACTCTGAACCATGAAAATATTCATTTATACTAATCAACCACAATAAAATGGCAGAATCCTCTGACGTGCTGGCAGCCATCCTATTGACCCAGCTAAAAGCCTAAATTAAAACAAAACACCGTGTAGGAATACACCCCTGGCTCCTATTAGTTCAGATTTAGCTTTTCTCTTGTTTAACGATTTATTTATCTGGAACTCTGCAGTTCATATGTATTCATTAGCTGGATGAATCCTGCTTAAAGAGGTACCACAGCCAGGAGAGGAGCCCCAGGAAACCTGCCATGGTTTTGCACATCACACCTGCTTGTGTTGATAATTTAAAACTCATGTGAAATTTTACTGCTTGTTTATTTTTGAGCAATTAAAACTTTCACCTGCTTCCCATTTTGTGTTCTTTTTGAATCTTTGAGCATGCATCATGTGGAAATTATTCCCACAGATGTGAAGTAGTTGTTCAGGCAGTATTTGTGAATCAGCTGCAGTGAGAGGGTTTTGTGTTATTTGTTCCTGTTTTGAGAACTCAGATGTAAGTTCCAGTACAGTAACAGCTCAGGACCAGCATGTTTTGTTACTGTCCCAGTTGTTGTTTCTCAGAGGAAAACATTGACTCTTTGCTGTCACATCCACACTAGTAAATTCCTTCTCCTTGCTTTCAGTGGAATGTCCTGTTTGTGAGGTTGCTGTTCTAGAGCAATACATCAACAAACATCTGGATGGCTGCTTGAGCAGAGAGGAGAAGAAGGACAGCCTGAGAAGGTGAGGACAGCTCTGGGGGTGCCAGTGCCACAGCCTGGGCTGGCTGGTGTGGGGTGTGACAGGGCTTGGGTTTGTTTCTGGCTTCCCTGCACTCTGAAATCACTGTGGGGCTTGGCCCCCCCTTGGGAAAGTGCTGGCATTGCCAGCTCAGTTACTCTTTGGCTTTTAGGGGCAAGAAAAGTGGCCAATGCTTTAAAAAATTCAGCACAAGGAGAGCTTAGTCTGTGCATTGCTCTATCACCTTTCTGTTCCCTGGCGTTGAAATTCCCTTCAGATAACACTGATTCCCATTTTTCATTTGGTGAATGAATTGCTTCCCTCGGTTCAGGTGTGCCAAGAGACATTTCCTTCAATAGCTGTCAAGTTAAAGAATAAAAATTGCACCTTTCTCTGCTCTCTGTGGGGCTGTTGAAGTTTCCTGAAGATCTCAATTTCCATAAGGTTAATGCATTCCTTTGGCTTTGTGCCCCTGCCCCAGCATTGGTCACGGTCACCACATTCACATCAGAAGTGGAGTTTCAGTTTGTTTTACTTACAGCAGAAATTGGGGCTGTTATTTCTGACTGATCAGACTGAAGAACTGGGAGGATTTGTGCTTCAATGCTTGTTTTTCCAATTCCCCATAACCCTTAATTAGAAAGTAATTTTAAGTTAAAGCTCTTGTTTTGCCCAGTCATGCTTAGAGTGCAATCTGTAAGCTGAAGAACTTTCAAGATGAAAAAATGGTAAATGAATATTGAAATCTGATGTTACATTTCCATTTGGAATTGTTTAATACTTTCTCTGTTCTTAATAAATGGAAAAATAAGCCAGATCTGTCCTTGGTGTCACTCCCATGTCCCTAACAGGATTTTCAGTTGTGCTTATTTAATCTCTAGAGTGCTCAGGCCCTCAGCAGCCCCTGCCCCTGGCACTGGCAGTTCTGGGGGATGCTGGCCCTGGCAGTGCCCAGTTTGTGGCAGGCACTGGGGTTTGGTTCTGGAGCAGCACATCCCAACCAGCTGATCAGGTTCAGCCCCAGCTGAGCCCCCCAGAGCTCCCCTGGGGTAACTGGGACATGGAAATGTGTTTCCATGAGCACTGTGTTCCTCAGGCATGGGGAAACCCAGGCAGCACTGGTATTTAAACCTGCTGGGAGCTGTTTTCCTGGGCCTGGCTGCTGGAAAGCTGTCAGCACACTTCAGCAACACACACCAAGCTTCTGTAGGACTTTCAAAAGATTTAATTTAATTCTTCAGTGACGTTTTTTATATTTCCCAAAATAATCTGTAAAAACTTTCCCTGGAGAGTGTATTGTGGTAATCCATCTTTTTTTTGCCAGCCATGCTACAGGGCTGGATGAGAGTAAATGAATTACTGACAGTTTTTGTGTGAGACTTTTTTTTTAACCTTGAAATTTTCAATGTGATAAGTCAAAAGTGCTGAATAGTTTTCAAATAAATCTCTCATTTTCACAGTGGAAAGCTGTTAACTGCTCTCTAATCCAGAGTAGTGCAGCTGAGCTTTATTTTGCTGCAGAAAGAAAAATGTCTAATTAAATGCTGTTCCTCTGTGAATCACTGCAGTTGCAGAGGATGACTGAGGCTGTAGATGGGTTTTGGCCCCTTTGTTTTTCCTAGTTTGAGAGTATCTCACCAGATGTAGGGAAAACTGAGCTAATTTGACAGAAGGAAATGTTCTGCTAATTTTAGGTGACAAAAGTTGTACTAGGACTTGAATTTTCTCTGGCAGTTTCCTGTAATTAAGATGTTTTCCTCAGCTGTGCCAGGAATGTTGAGTCCCTCTGACAGAAAGCAGTGGAGAGCAGTAAATTTTGGCTTTAGATGTTATTCCTCTGAGAGCACTGGTACTTATCTTCAATGCCTCTGTCTGTATCACCAAACCGCCCTTCTGTTAGCTGGGCACTGCTGCCTTCAGGTACATGACTATTTTTCTCAAAGACATTTTTCCAGAAAGCTGAAAAATCTCCTAATTCCAGTTTTGGCTTGATGTTGTAATGCTTTTAATATTTCTCCAGCTGATTCAGGTAAGCCATGGTCAGTACTGGGGTGGAAAATCCAAATTTCTTTCATGTCTTCGTTACCCTGAGTGGGTGAAGTACCCTTAAGTAATTGTAAATACTTTGATTTTCGTGGGAGTGTTAATTCAATAAAGTCTGTTTTGTTTTTCCCTGGCAGCTCTGCTCACAAAAGGAAGCTGATGTCCAAAGTTGTTTATAACCTGCTGTCAGACCGGGACCTGAGGAAGAAGCTCAAGGAGCACGGCCTGTCCACCTCTGGGACCCGCCAGCAGCTCATCAGGAGACACCAGGAGTTTGTGCACATGTACAATGCTCAGTGTGACTCCCTGAATCCCAAACCAGGTGAGAGACACTGCAGGGGCTCACTGCCCCTCAGACCATCTGCATTTCCCTTTCTGCTAGGGGTAGGTGTGACACTGGCTGCTGGGAGAGCTGGAAGCAGTGCAAAATACTTGTTTAACCTGCTGGGAACTGGGGTGAGCTGCACTCAGGGTAAAATACTTGTTTATCCTGCACTCAGTGTAAAATACTTGTTTATCCTGCACTCACTGTAAAATACTTGTTTAGCCTGCCCTCAGTGTAAAATACTTGTTTAACCTGCTGGGAACTGGGATGAGCCTGCACTCAGTGTAAAGTACTTGTTTATCCTGCCCTCAGTGCAAAATACTTCTTTATCCTGCACTCAGTGTAAAATACTTGTTTAACCTGCACTCAGTGTAAAATACTGGTTTATCCTGCTGAGTGCTGGGTGATCCTACACTCAGTGTAAAATACTGGTTTATCCTGCCCTCAGTGTAAAATACTTGTTTAACCTGCACTCAGTGTAAAATACTGGTTTATCCTGCTGAGTGCTGGGTGATCCTACACTCAGTGTAAAATACTGGTTTATCCTGCCCTCAGTGTAAAATACTTGTTTAACCTGCCCTCAGTGTAAAATACTTGTTTATCTGCTGTGCTGGGTGATCCTGCCCTCAGTGCTGTGTTGGGGGGCACCAGGTCCCTGCCCTGCTCAGACAAAGGGACAGTTGTGGGGTGTGTGCTGTGCTCTCCTGCTGCTCTCCCCTAAATAATGCCCAGCTCTTCCTGTGCTCAGAGCCTGTGCACAAAGGGTGAATTATTAAACCCACCCTTGAGATGCAGACGTGCATTTTGGTGGCAGCAGGGAGCCTGAGGTCACTGTGACACCAATGGCTGAGCTGCTGAGGAAGCACAGGTGCCAAATTCCTGGAGTGTGCTTAAACCAGTTTGGAACAGGTTTTATTCTTTCACAGCTTAATAGGATTTTGTTCTGACTGCCTCACTGTGTGGTGAAGTGTTTGTTTCAATAACTGCCCACAGCTGCCTGGCAGTGCTGTGGAGATGATGAATTGCAGAAACAGATTTGTAAAAGTAAACGTTAAAGTAAACTGTGCAGGGTTCTGCATAGCCATGGCTCTAGTTAAATGTTGGTTATGTTGTTTATAGGCTTTGGATGTGTCTGACAATTGTTGAAGTTGGTTGTAATTCCTCTGTGGTCTTTGCCCTTGAGCCTGCACATGGTTCTGCTGCCCTGGAAGGTGGTTTGGGGGATGAAGAAAGATAAACAGTAGTGCAGCTATTGTGTCTTCCATTGAAGGATCCAGTATAAAATGGGAAGTCTCTGAATGATGGCCTGGGTGCCACACAAGCAGGGCTGTGTGCAGGAGGGAGGTTTGGTGGGATTTGGAAGGACAGCACATTGGAGCCTGAGCTTTCCCTCTGGGAGGGCTGATGCTGTTTGTGTTTGAAATTCAGGGTGGTTTTCAGCTTTTTATTGCCCAGCCCTGTCTCAGCAATCCCTTCCTTGTATTTCCAAACAGTTGCAGAGGTTGTTAAAGAGCTGGAAAAGAACGAGAAGATTCGGGTTCAGCTGGAGTGTAACAAAGCTGGGGAGAATGTAAGTGGCTGGTCTTGGCTCTCACAGAGGGTGGCCAGCAGGAACTGCAGAGTGGCCACTGGGGGTGTCTGCCTGGTGCTTTACTGGGCACGTTAATTCACATTTTGCATCCTACACATTTGTCCTGGCTGCCCTGCTGAGCTTTATGCCCAAACCCTTTAAGCTGGAGCAATTTTTGTCTGCAATAAAAATCCTTGAGTAATGTTCTTCTTGGCCATACTGGAAGGTTTTGTCCCTCCATGGCAGCGTGGGGAATGTTTTGCTTCCTAGAATTCTCTAGGATTTAGCTAGCAAATTCCATGCTTGTGTATGGGCAGTGGCATGTTCCTTTTCCCATGACACTTGATCCTTTGGTGACTTTTGGAGCCTGTTTGTTGCAGTGTGAGGAAATCTTTTATGGCCCACATGTGCTGGGTGCTACAGGCTTGGTCCTGGTGACTGGAAGCAGGGCAGGGCACTGTGGGTATGTTCTGGAAATGTGGATTCATGTGATGAGGGGGGAAAAACAAACAGTGGCTTCTTCCAGTTTTAAATTTCAAAGTCTGCAGCTTTACCAACTTTTTATTTATGGTAAAAACATTTGTGTGATTTCTGTAGAGCCTGACCTTCACAAAGGATCAGACAGAGGAAGAGATAGATGAGATCCACGCTGAATATCGTAAGTGACATGCAAATTTCACCTCATTTTGCTTTGAAATTCTTTTCCTTTGTGCTAAAGTGCACACATTGCCTCCAATGGCATCTCAATTTGTTTTTTCTTGGTGTCCTGCCATGGTTGCTGGACATGAAAGCAGCAGAGCAGTGTGGGGTGCTGCTGTGGGGTGTCACTGGAACCCTCTGCAGCAGAACTGCCCTTCCTGCTCCTGTTGTACACACCTAGAACAAAAATATACTAAATACTGTCTTAATTTTTAAAGACAGTTATTTGATTAAGATTGCTAAACAGGCATGGCTACAAAAGTAATCATGTGGAGATTTTGATAGTCTCAAGCAGATTAACTGAAGATTGCAAAGTTTAAAAAAAATAGGAAAAAGGGGAAGATAGAAAAATATTTTAATGGGAAGATATGGTTTTAAAATTAATAAAAAATACTGACCAAGGAGGCAAGTGGTAACTGGTGTCAGGTAATTATTTCTCATAAAATCATAAGGAAGCAATCATGAGTATGATAAAATAACTGTATGTTAGAATTCAAGAACAGTTTGAGATTAAAGAACTCTTACCAAATGCCATTATTTCACTGTAAAACAGATGGGCTTTAGAAAGCTTTTTTACCCACTGAAGCATTTCTTTACCTTTTCTTTTATAGCATTTGCACACCAGACCCTAATTCCCAGCTGAAGGAATGAACTCTGGTGTAAATTTTGAATAAAAACCCCCAAATGTACTTTTGTTCTGCTTTTCCATATGCAAGAGCACCCTGGGAGTGTGAAGAGCCTTGGGGAAAGGCAGGACAAACTTTTGGGGAGAAAATGCTTTTTTTCTGCTTCTTTGCACTTTCCCAGGCTCTTGGCAATCTGCACATTGCACTGTTGGCATCTTTTTGCTGTTCATGAAATGGCAATTAATACTCAGGCTTGATGAACCCAGGGCTGGAGCTGGCTGGGAGCTCTGCCTGGCAATTACAGCCACTGTCATTTCTGTCATTTCCTTCTGCCCCACAGGACTGGGGACACCCTCAGCCCACTCTGCTTTCCTCATGGTCTCTATTTAAAGAGTTAAACAGCTACAGGAAAGGAAATACATCTGTAAAAAAATTCAGTTGCCTTTTCTGCTTATAAATCTTTTAATTTGCCATGTTCTTTGGAGGTCTGCTGCTGTGTGTTGTTTTAAATATTTGTCCTTCTGTGTGGGGCTGGTTTCCACTGCTGCAGTTTGCTGGGCTGTGCTTGGGGTGTCGTTTCAGCACCACACTGATTTACAGAGGAGCTGAGCAGGGCTTGTGTGCCAGGACATTTCTTTGCAAAAGGCTTTGTAGTCCTGCCATGAGCCAGAGCAACAAAAGATAGCAATGCTGGAAAAACTGAAGCACCAGAGGAATTCGGTAATGAGAGTGCAGCGACTCAGACACGACAGCTGGGACAGAACTTGCTTTTTATTAACAGAATTTTTGGCCTTATGTGGTGTTTTCAGCTGCTCAGGGAAGGGGAGTTGGTGTCAAATCTGTTTCCTTCTGGGGGGCAGAACTTGGTGTTGTTTTCTCATAGAATGCATCAAAGAATTTTCTTCACTGAAAGGGTGGTCAGTCACTGGAATGGCTCCTCAGGGAGGTGACACAATGCTTGACAGTCCTTTCTGGGAGGAAATCCTTGCTGGTGTCCAGCCTGAGCCTCTCCTCCTGCCCCTGTTCCCAGGGAGCAGAGCCTGACCCTCACCTGTCCCTCTGTGCTGGGCTCCCTCCCTGCCTGGCCAGGCCTGGGTGGTCACAGTGTCCTGCTGAGGACTCAGGGTGTTTCCCAGCCTCTGAGTAAAGCATTTGGAGTGCTGAGGTCAAACAATTCCATTGCTCTGGCTGAGCACCAGAGGAGTGCTTAAAACGTGATTGAAAGTGCAGAGTATTTGCATTATTACCTTAAAGGATCTGAATCCCAGCAGTGCAGTGGGATGGCACAGAGCATGAATGTCCATCTGTGCCAGTGCTCTGGGCTGGGGTAGCTCTATAAAAGCACAGAATTGGATCATTAATAGAATGTGGAACATACCACAGTGCTAGGTTGGTTTTACAAACAAAAATGCTTTTAATTCAGTGTTGTGTGTCCATTTCTGTTCACTCCTCTCAGTGTTTGTGCCATGCCTCAGTGCTGTGGGGTGGTCAGTGAGGCTCTGTTACCTTCCAGGAAACAAGCACAGAAGTGAGTTCAAGTTCCTGGTGGATCAGGTGAATCAACGGTGGAAGAAGATGGGTGAGAGGAAAGCAGAAAGTGCTCAAAACAAAGAGGAAGTTTCTGTCAAAGAGCTGCCAGCAGCCACAGGTCAGTGACATTTGATATTGTCCCTTCTTGCACCACACTAAGAAGTGTGGGATTCCCAAAGAAATGGTCTTTCATCTGTTGTTGTTCTAGAAACCTTTCAGGGAAAAAATATCCAACCAGCATAAAGATCAAACAGACCCTAGAATGATTTACTACTATTGATTTTAGTGTGGAACACAAGCATGACCCCTAATAAACATCAGTTTGATTTCTGTGTTGTGTGTGGATGTGTCTGGGCCCGTTCAGGTGGTTGAGAAGAGGTGCCAGGTTCTGGTCCAGGTTTGCTGGGGGTGCTGGGGGTGGCCCTGGGAATGGAGGTGAAGGTGGGTGCTGCTTGCTGCCTTTCAGCCTGGCAGCATTCTTGCTGTGAGGGGGGCTGGCCATTGGGAACTGCAGAAGTGTTTGTGGGGACTGGATTCAGGAATTTTGAACTGAGCCTGAAGCAATAAAATCCTGGGCTTGTTTTAGGCTGCTCTGGATTTTGGGGTTTCTGTCTCCTGTTCTGTGTGTGCTGCCCTGCAGGCTCTAAGAGAAGTAAAACCATGGAGTTTTTCCAAAGGAGTGATCAGGTAGAAAAGAACTTGGATCAGATGAACCATCCTGCACCTTGTTCAGAACGTGGCAGCACCTCCTTTGCTTCTGGCAAACCTGCACAATTTCCATTACACTTTGTTCTCTGAGCTTCCAGTAAATCCCTGGAATTTCAGTTTGGAGTTTTATACACAACATCTGCACAAGGATGACTGTTTGTAAACAGCTGGAAAAGCAGGAAGGTGATTTACAGGGGAAGGAGCAGATGCCTGCAGCCTGTTTCCCCAGGGTTCCTGGCTGGCACACCTGCCTTTGGATTGCTCTGGGAATTGCAGCATGGCAAAGGAAGAATCCAGAAATGGCCTGGAGGGAACAGGCAGAGCCAGGCTGTGTCTGCCTTCCTTACCCACTTCCCTTGGGTTTCATGGGAGTGATGGAATTGTACACCATTAAACCAGATCCTTGATTTGGTTGGGTTTTGTTGGTTTGTTCATTTATTTTAATTTCCCCCTCCATCCCTTCATTGCCCTCTACTTTACTATTGATGTAATTGATGTAATTTAACCTCACTTTGGTTGTGGTGACATTTTAATCATCTGTTCCTGATTTACATCATCTTGCTTTTCATCTTTAAGCTTAAAATATCCGTTTCCCAGTCTTTATAACTTTTAAACATGGGGCTATGCTTTGCCTAAGGGGAAAGTTCCATAAGGATTTGATATGTATTGGTGCTAAATAATTTGATTTGATAAATATTAACTGTGCTGGGCTGCATTATTGCACAGGCCTTTGCTATTTTTACCCTGCTAATTTCAGACTTGTGTTTCATTAGTTGGACAACCGACTGACTGGGATCTGCTGGTTGTTTTCAGCAGACAGAAATATGCCCTGATATTAAATTGTGCCTGTTAGCAGGAGAGAAAGGGCAAGCTGAGCTGAATTCCAAGATTGTGAAGGCTCTCCACACTCTAATTAAAGTTCTGCCTGGCCATTTCTGCCCAAGCTATTGCTGGAGGGGCTTGGGCCCTGTGCTGGAGCCAGGAATGTCTGTGCCTGTCACCATCACTTCCAGTGACGTGGGGCTGCGAGGGCTCTGTGTCCCAAGTGCTTTTTGAGTTAAGGAACTCACTTGCAAATATTTGTGGGTATGGCATAAGGGCAATCTCTATTATCATACCAGATCTTTTAACCCAAATCTCTTCTGTCTTTGGAGGGCCAGGTGTCTTTTCAGAGATCTGTTCATCTTCTCGTTGAACAAAACCAGCAGAATGGTTTTCAGTTCTTCGTCTGTTGTGTTGTCTAGAAATTATTTTTCCTGTTGAAATGGAAATGTCAGTGCATTGACCTTGTCTTAGCTGCATAAGGAAGTAAATCACACTGAAAATAAGCCTGTGAACTGGGTCTGTAAAACTTACAGCTCAGGCTGTGTGAAGGGAATTGGCAGCACAAGCAGCCAACAGCACTCATTAAGTGCTTGCTAATTTCTGAAATAAAGTTCATCTTGTGAAATGTGTAACACATCCTCACCCTTCATTTCTCTCCTTGTGTTTGAAACTCAACAGTGAAACATTTCTGGTTCTCAGGGAGTTGTTGGTTGATTTCTTTTTTAAAATACACATAAAAAGAAATTCAACCTTTGAAACTGTCAAAGTTTTGGAAAGCAAGTATGTGGGAATGAGATATTGCTATTTAAATGTTTTTAACTTAATTTTTTCTTTTAAAATCTATCTCTAGGCTGCAGAATCCTAAACAATAGTATTTTTCATTATCATTCTTTCTGATCTCTGTCTTTCCTCTTGGTAGAACCTGGGGAAGAGCATCACACAGCTGTTGTCCCTGCAAAAGCCCAGACACTCCAGTCAGAAATTGCTGATGGCCAGAGGAGTGACTCCCATTGCTTGAAGGAATACCAGAGATCAGCCTCCCCTGAGTTCTCCCTCTCATCTGGCTCAAGCTGCAGGTTGGTGAGGGAGCTGAACCTGGGACAGCTGTGGCAGCAGCTGCAGCAGTGCAGGCAGGAGGTGCTCACAGATTCCTTCTCCACCCTCTCCTGGCGTTCAGGAGCTTCAGGAATGGAGCTCAGATACAGAGAATTCACTTTATAGTTTGTATTGCCTTCATAAGGGATTGCTAGTGGAAATGTTCCTTTTGGTACAGAAACAGGCAGTGGGATGTCTGGGGAGCCAGGACTGTGGTTGGTGAGTCCCTTCCACTGCTTCACCTTCCCATCTGCTGGAAGTTTAATTCAGAGAGGTCCCAAAATTGATTTGGCCCCAGTCTTTTAAGTAGTACAGCTGTAAGGACCTGTGGCCCCAGTTTCTGGAGGAAAGGTGAAAAAGTCGTTGAAGACAAATGCAGAATAATTGGGTTTTGCTATGTGTATAAAAGCAAGAGAGCTAATCTTGCTATCTTGTTGATAGCAGAATGAGAGGAGAATGCAGGTCTGCATTATGAGGAATAAAAGGGTTTCCTGTGTTTTTAGAAGTGGGGGATAATCAGAGGAAGTAGCTGAAGGTCACCAGCTGAGCTAGGAGTGACATTTCTTGATTTCCCTGGTACCTGCCTCTTCCTCCTTGTTCTGCAGATACTGAGTAAAGTAGTGATTGGCTTCATTGTTGGTTACTAACGGAGCAATCTAATTGAAATAGTTTAACAGAAACCAGTTTTCCTAATTGGAACTATTTGGGTTCTCAAAGAGCTTTTAAAAGCCATGATGAAGGTTAAAGAGATTTAAAAGCCATGATGAGGGTTAAAGAGCTTATAAAAGTCATGAGGATTCCCTTTCCCAGAGGGAAATGTTGAACTGGGAGTGAAAGCCTGGGGAGACTTTGAAATGGGGAGATCAGCTCCAGGGATTAAAGAGCATCAAACAGTAAATGTCTTTGTTTTACAGGATCAAACTCTGCCTGTTTCCATTTACTTGAATGAGTGGGGGCAGACAGTAAATATTTGTCAGTAAACAGCAATATGCTGGCTGGCAGAGCACTTGGGGAGGCAGGAAGGGTCCTGTTGCCCTTTCAGAATATCACTGCATTTCTGTTTGACTTCAGGCCTGCCTTATGGACCAATAAAACCCTTCCCCTCCGTGGCCTTTCCCCTCTGTGCTATCTGTGTCCTTCTGCCTGAGCTGGTCCTGTGACATTGATAGAGGCAGCACATCAGTTTATTTGCTGTTCCATGAGCAGTGAGCCTTTGAGGTGAGCTGGGCTGGATTTATCTGGGTGTCTCAGGATGTGAGTGAGGAGTGCCAGGTGCTGCTGGGGCTGGGGGAATGTCCCTTTTGAGTGACCACTGCTCCTCATGGACCTGCTGAGGAGCACTTCAGAGTGTTTGCCTGTGTTTTCTGGGAAATAAGGAAGGGTTGCAGGGAATCTCCCCAGTGCTGATGTGGAGGAGCACTCACTGGGAAGGGTCCAGGGTGCTCTTTGAGCTGTTTGTGCCCCTGGTCACTCTCTGGAGGGGCTGGCAGGGCTGCTGGGCTCAGGGCAGTGCCAGGCCCTGGTTCTGGGCCCTGTGGGGTCCTGCAGTGCCCCTGGACCAGCTCTGGGCTGGGAGTTCTGTCAGGATGCAGCTCCTGCTCCCCCAGTGCCCAGGAGGGCCCTGGGTCAAGCAGGAGTAGTCATTCAAACTGTATGAAAGAAGGACAATTTATCACTGTGGGGTTATTTACCATGGGGCTGGGATTTTGTTAATTGTAGTGAGATAAATCCAGCACAAATCAAACAAAAACGATGGTTTTAGTAGCATTGTGGTATTGTATCAGGTAATGGATTTCTGAGGCTTGTGTTCTGATAACCAGAGGGATATCCTTTGCCAAGAGTAAATGTTTTTCACATTGAAATGTCAAAACTGGAAATATAGTTGGAATTCCAAATCTGCACGCTGTGAGGAGGGCACTTCTAAATGGAGGGCTGTTGTTCTGATGAATTAAAACAAAATGAGAATATTGAGTAGCATGTAGAATATAACAGAACAATCTGCAAGTCAGAGTTAAAATGTTTGTTCTGCAAAAACGTGGTGCAAAGAAATCAGTGATTCTTCTGTTTCCTCCTTCAATAAGGTTTGTCCCTTTTCAGTCTCATGTTAATACTTCTAAGGGAGTAGTTGGTCAAGATTAGAAATGTATCCATTGTACACTAATCACTGATGAACTGATATTATTCAAAGGTCCATGCTGAAACTGAGAAAATGAATTTTCCTCGTGCTGCAGGCCAGGCCTGGAGGTTGTAGCAGTGCCCCAAACACATTTGAGTCTCAGGGAGATTGATGACCCCACCAAGAGAGCAAAGTGTGTGCTACAGATAAGCACCAAAACACAGCCATGCCTTTGAAAGGGTAATTTTTCAAAGCTCTGGAGTCTCAGTTGCACAGGGCTGCCCCAGGGCTGCAGTGCTCCATGAATAGTGCTGTGGTGTTCTTTGCCTTTCTGGAACTGGAGCCAAATTACTTAAACAATAGGAAAATTAGAAAAGAAATAAGGAGGAACAATGATAAGCTAGTTAATGAGCTACGTAAAGGAAATATTCCATTATAAGTGTTTTATATAATGGGGATGATAGGCAGTTTTTTAAGCAAATTATTTTTTCTTAAAACTGTGTTTAAAACAAGTGTTGGTTCCTGATGCCTGGAGTGAGCCTTGAACAGCAAACCCAACATTGGCCTTGTCTGAGCTGCTGAAACTCAGAATTTGGAAATATTGGTGGGAAAGTGCTGTGTGCAGTGCCTGCATAAATCCCTGTGCTGCTGGAATGCCCAGAGTGACTCAGGGGCTGCCAGGGGGGTTCATGCCCAAGGAAGGGGCCTCATTTCCAATATTTGGGGCTTTTTGGCAGAGTCCAGGAGCCATTGATGAGGATCCAAGATGTGGATTTAGCAGGGCACTCACCCTTGGATTCATGTGCTTTAGTTCAAGAGCAGAAGAGGCAGCAGGAGGAGTGCAGGGGCTGGCAGCAGCCCTCTGCCCTGGGTGCAGGGGTTTGGCACAGCTGGCACAGCTGGCAGGGTGGAGTGCTTGGAGATCTGTGTGAGCTCCTCCAGGGCAGCCTGAGCCTGAGGGCAGCGCTGTCCTGTGCCCTGGCCATTGCTGTCAGATGAGAGAAGTGTGTGGAAATGCGTTGATCAGGGCAATAATTGCCTTTTTTAGTTCTTCAGAACTCTTTTACTTAATAAATCCTGCAGTGCTCTGGCTCAGGGATGATGTGTGTCACAGTGTCAGACAGGAGTGTTTGATCTGTGAGTGCTGGCCTCACATGTGGCTGCATTGTGAAAGGATGATGACACTTCGCTGCTATGCTGTTGATTCATACTTTTCTTCCCCAAACTGGGAGCTGTACCAAAAGGCAGGAGCTCTGAGGTTTGGTGGTGAGTCCTGGGCCAGCTGGTGGCCTTGGCTGGGCATGGTGGAAGCTCTACATGTGTCCTGGGGACATCAGGAGCCCTGGGGTGTGACATCTCTGAGACGTGGCAGCAGAGCTGTGGTGGGAGGTGATTCACCATGTCCCACTGGTGCCACAGTCCTGAGGGGAGCAGTTCAGGTAGGTGCAGCAGATCTTTCCCTTTTCCCAGGCTGAGTTCCTGGGCTGCAGAGGGAGCCTGGGAAACTGAGAGCCTGGAAAGAGTCAGGGAAAGCAGCAAAACACTGGAAGCTGTACAAACAAGGGGTTGGTACAGACAAGAGCCCTCCTTGGGGGCCTGGGCAAAGCCAAGGCTGCAGAGCTCTGCAGAGGCTGCATGGATGATGGATG